>PVJC01011833.1:0-40304 GCA_004026665.1 Murina feae | reverse complement strand
CCTTAAATGTTTGGTAAAACTCCCCTGTGAAGCCATCTGGCCCCGGGCTTTTGTTTGCTGGGAGCTTTTTTATTACTGCTTCAATTTCTTCCATAGTGATTGGCCTATTGAGATTTTTAGATTCTTCCTGATTGAGTTTTGGAATGTTGTACTTTTCTAGGAATATGTCCATTTCCTCCAGGTTGTCCAGTTTGTTGGAATAGAGTTGTTCATAGTATTCTTTTACAATCCTCTGTATTTCTGTAGGGTCTGTTGTTATTTCTCCTTTTTCATTTCTGATTTTGTTTATTAGGGTTCTCTCTCTTTGCTTCTTGGTGAGCCTGGCTAGAGGTTCATCAATCTTGTTTATCCTTTCAAAGAACCAGCTCTTGGTTTCATTGATCTTTTGTATTGTCTTTTTGGTCTCCATGTCCTTTATCTCTGCTCTGATCTTTATAATTTCCTTCCTTCTGCTTACACTGGGCTTTTCTTGTTGCTCTCTTTCTAAATCTTCAAGTTGCAGGGTTAGGTAATTTATTATCATTGTTTCTTGTTTTCTACAGTAGGTTTGTAGAGCTATGAACTTCCCTCTCAAGACTGCTTTCACTGTGTCCCATAGATTTTGAATTGTTGTGTTTTCATTGTCGTTTGTTGCAATGATATTTTTTATTTCTTCTTTGATCTCTGTGGTAACCCAGTCATTGTTTAATAGCATGCTGTTTAGTCTCCATGTGTTTGATTTTTTTGGATTGTTTTTATTGTGGTTGATTTCCAATTTTATGCCATTGTGATCTGAGAAGATGCTTGATATGATTTCTATCTTCTTGAATTTGAAGAGACTTTGCCTGTGCCCCAAAATATGGTCTATCTTTGAGAATGACCCATGTGCATTTGAGAAGAATGTATATTCTGTGGCTTTGGGGTTAAGTGTTCTGAAGATGTCTATTAGGTCCATCTGCTCTAGTGAGTCATTTAGGATTGATGTTTCTTTGCTGATTTTTTTGTTTAGAGGATTTGTCCAATGGTGATAGTGGGGTATTAAAGTCCCCCACTATGATTGTATTGCTGTCCATCTTTCCCTTGATATCTTCCAGAAGTTTTTTTTATGTATTTGGGTGCTCCTATATTGGGTGCGTATATGTTTACCACAGTTATTTCTTCTTGTTGAATGGCTCCCTTTAGTATAATGAAGTGGCCTTCCTTATCTCTTTTTATGTCCTTCACTTTGAGGTCTAATTTGTCAGATATAAGTATTGCTACCCCAGCTTTTTTTTCATTTCCATTGGCCTGTAAAACATTTTTCCATCCTTTCACCATCAGTCTGTGTGCATCTTTTTTTCTGAGGTGGGTTTTCTGTAAACAGCAGATATGTGGGTCATGTTTTCTTATCCACTCAGTTACCCTATGTCTTTTGATTGGAGCATTTAATCCATTTACATTTAAAGTTATTATTGATAAATACTTGTTTGTCGCCATTTTTATTCTTTACCCCTGTGTTCCTTCTTCGTTTCCTATTTTTTATTTTTTACAGTAGACCCTTTAACATTTCTTGCATTGATGATTTGGTAGTAACAAACTCCCTTAGTCCTTTTTTGTCTGTGAAGCTCCAAATATCACCCTCAATTTTGATTGATAGCCTTTCTGGGTACAGTATTCTTTGATTCAGACCCTTCCTTTGCATGACTTTGTATATTTCATTCCATTCCCTTCTTGTCTGATGTGTTTCTGTTGAGAAATCAGTCGCCAGTCTGATTGGGGAGCCTTTGTAGGTAACTTTCTGTCTATCTCTGGCCACTTTTAAGATTCTTTCTTTGTCATTGGTGTTTGCCAATTTAATTATAATGTGCCTTGGCATTGGTCTTTTAGGGTTCATTTTGTTTGGAACTCTATAGGCTTCTTGGATTTGTGTGAGATTTTTCCTTCCCTATAACTGGGAAGTTTTCTGTTATTATTTCTTACAATAAGCTTTCTATTCCTTGCTTAGTTTCCACTTCTTCTGGCACCCCTATTACACGGATATTGTTTCTTTTTGTGTTGTCCCAAAGTTCTCTTAGGCTTTCCTCCTGCTTTTTAATTCTTTTTTCTAGGCGCTCCTCTGCTTGGGTATTTTTTTCTGCCTTGTCTTCTAGCTCACTGATGCGGTCCTCTGCTTCTTCTAGTCTACTATTGATGCTTTCTATTGAGTTCTTTATAGCACTGATGTCATTTTTCGTTTCTTATTGGTTCTTCTTCATTTCTTCTCGGTTCTTACACATATTGTCGAATTTGTCTTCCATTCTTTTCATCCACCTTATGACCATTTCCTCAGAGAATTCTTTCTCTGGCAAGTTGCTTGCCTCCATTTCATTTACTTCCCTTTCTGGTGATGCCTGTTTTTCTTTCATATGCGGGCTATTTCTTTGCCTCCCCATGATCTATCTTCTCTGGGTATCTGGTTATATAGTTTTTTCTCTCCTGTGTTGGTTTAAAGGCACAAAATACAACACAGCAAGACACAATGCACAAGGATCAGAACCCAACTGTATTCACAATACTTATAACCCCACTAAAGGTTACCACCATAGAAAAGCAAGTTAGGGGATGAGGAAGAAAGAAAAAGAAGAAAAGAATGGAAAAAGGGAGTGCCAAAACAAATTTGGGAAAAGAAAGGCAGAGAAAAGAAGAAAAAAAAAGTAAGAGCGATAAAAAAAGAATGAAGTAGAAGGGGGGAAGAGATTGTATGGGGAGAAAACTCAAATAGAACAGCCATTAGTAGCAACAGATGTCATCTATAAAGACCTAGAGATGAATGGAATTCATCAACTAATTAATCAATTAAAAATTAATATCTAACAAGGTAAGGAGAAACAGAATAAAAAAGAATAACCAAAATACAACCAAAAAACAAAAAGGAAAAGAGAGACAGTCTCACCAACAATTATAAAAACCCCCAATATAATCAACAATTAAGGGAACAGCAGCAGAACAACAGAGAGAGAGAAAAAAATTTTTTTGGATAATGAAGAAAGAAAGAAGTGAGGTATCAGTGGGCTTGGAGCAGGGGGTTGGAAATTAGATATCTTAGTAGGGTGAAATTGTAACAGGGGGGTAAAAAGAGGGAATAGGGAGAATTTAAAGCATGAATAGGATAAGAGAAAAAGGACAACAACAGAGGGAAAGTGAGGAAGAGAGTTTTGGCATAAAGGTAAAGCTGAGATAGAGTAAAATGATGCTATAGGAAATCTGAAAATTGAATGAAGGACACTAAGTTCAAAATAAAATAAAGATAAAATAAAATGACTGTTAGAAAAATAAAAAATAGTAGTAATAATACTGATTAAAAATAAAGATACAATAATTAAAAAGGTAAAATCAAGTGAGGAAAAAAGACAAAAATTGTTTCTTAAAGGAAAAAAAAGAAAAAGAAAAAACATTGAAGAAAAAAATTTTAAAAAGATAGAAAAATGTGCAGTAGTGAGAGTCATTCACTTCTTCTGCTCTTCTGATTGGTATGCCTTTGTCTTGTCAGCTATTCAGGAGAGCATTGAAGTTTCCTGTGATTCACTGCTCCTCTTTGTAGTAAACCAGTCCTGATTTAAAAGCCGGCAGTATTTCTGCCTTTGTGTTTACAGAAGAGTCAGTTTGAGTCAGAGGCTGGGTGGCAGTGTTTCTGGAGTGATCTCTGTGGCTATAAGACCTCTCTAGCTGGCATTTATGTTTTGATTTCCCCTATCGCACTTAATACAAGTTTGGCAGAATGGACTGCCCCAGAGCTGGTTTCCGAATCTGTCACTCCCTGCTCTGCTTCTCAAGACACACAAACAGGGTTTTCCCCTGCAGTCTCCTTGAGCCACCCCCAATTGGGTGCGCCTATGTGTTAGGTTTAATAATCCCAAGTCTGCATTTAACAACGAGAGGGAAAAAGGAATCCCTCAGGGGAGTTGCGCAGGCTCCCTTCCCCCTCCAGCTCTGCATGCAACTCTCCCAATGTCTTCTCCGCGACCCAAAACCGAAGCTGTCTTTTTGTGTCCAGATCAGTTATGGGGTGGGTTTTTTTGGGTTCCCTTCTGCTAGCAGCCTGTGGGACCCCTTCCCACACTCGGGTCGCGCTGGTGCCAACAGCCTCGGACTTCGTGGAGCGCGCGCTGGCCCCGAGGGGAGGGGCACAGACTCGGCTGAGCAGAGACTTCTCCTGCATGCCTTCAACTCTCCCACCTGGAATACAAACCACGCTTTTAACAAGCGAAATCTGACCTTTCCGTGAGGAGGAGCAGGGCTCGTCTGGGTCCACGTATTCTTTGTTTGAGCTCCGGTGTTCCTGGGTTCCTGGCTGGTCCCTGGGTGACCTGTTTGCAGTATCCCTGGATGTAAACAATTCTAGTAACAGTCACCCAAGGTGGTCTGGTCTCCAGCACAGTCGGCAGCTCCGGGAGAGATTTCAGTAGCAGTGGAGGCAGCACCCGGTTAAGGGAGCCCCATTCGGGTTCTCCAACAGTCCTCTGCAGTATAGCTGTCGCACACCCACAAATTTCCATGCTTGGTACATCCACACACTCTCCGTTCCTTCTCTCTCTCTCGCACTGTCTTTCAGTCTGCCTTCTCATCGGCAGCCATCTTTTTTCCCTGAGGAAATATTTCTTGCAGGTGCCCAGTGAGAGCTGAGGTGGTAAAGGAAGGCAATAAAGCCAGTGGCAGACATGTGGCCATGGTGGGGATAGAAGCAATACTCAGACTTCTCTCACTTCCCAGTCTTGATCTCTGAGATCCTGCAGGCACCTGCCTCCTGCTGGCCGTGCCCTAAGACAAAAGAAGAGGGGACACCATGGAGCCCAGCCTCTCGGAAAGAGAGGAGGCAGAGGTGGGTTTGGTAGGGAGGCAACCAGATGGATGAGGGTGATGCGATTCCAGAGAAGTTGTCCCTGGGGACATCCTTTCCCAAGTCTTTACTCCAGCCCTAGCCACACCGGCTTCACGGTCAATGGAGCCACGCCATTCAGCACATGGATGTCTTTGGTTTGCTTTGCTTCTACCTGGCCTCTCCAGCTCACTGACCGATAACTTTTGCTCAATGACCAATTTTTCCTGCTCTTCATTTCCTTTTCTTCTCTTTATCTATTCTTTATCTTCTCTCCTATTCTTCCTCTTCTGCTCCACAGTTTTCCTATCTTTGGACCTTTCTCAGCCAAACAAATGTCCTAAATTCCCACCGAAAACCATGAGGCTCTTTTGAGTACCTTTTCCCCCTTAAAAGGCAGGAGGCTGCGATTTGGAGGCTGGGAAGATCGCTCAGGACTGTCTCCTGCCGAGGAGAGCTGGTCTTCCTTATCAAAAGGGGCCAAGATTTTTGGTGGAGTTCTTTTAGAGAGTGAGTGCTACTTACATGTGATGGTAAAAGAAAAAAAAGAACCAAAATGCAAGAAAAAAAAAAGAAGAAAAGAAAAATAGCATAAACATTGAAAATCTCTCAGAATATGATTATTGATGTATTTCCTTTTAACCATGACTTTTAAAAATCCTCACTCAAGGATATGTTTGATTTGAGAGAGAGAAGGAGAGAGAGAGAGAGAGAGAGAGAGAGAGAGAGAGAGAGAGTGAAAGAGAGAGAGAGATTACAGGATGGTGCTCCAACCAACTGAGGCACCTGGCCAGGGCATCCTTTAACCATTATTTTTTTGTGTGCGTTTGTTGGCTACACTGTCCATATCACTAAAATGACTCTTGGAACCCATCCCAAAGCTGTGATCAGCCTGGATGAGATGAAGCTTCCAATTGCTCTACAAAATGCCTGTGGGCTAGTAAAGGTGCCATATGAATCCACCTCTTATTAAGGATGTGTATGCATGGATCTAAGCCTAAGCAATGGACACAGACACCAGGGGGGCTGAAGGGCATGAGTGGGGCATGGGGGAGCAATGGAGAGATAAGGACCCATATGTAATACCTTAATCAATAAAGAAAAAAACAAAAACAAAAAAAGACAATAACAACAAAAAGAGCTATTGGTCATTAATCACCCCACTCCCCAAATATGAAGATGAATTTATCATTGCTATGGTAATTGTTTCAAAACATAAATATATGTTTTCATCAGAAAGAGGGAAAGCTGTTTCCTTTTCAACACAGAAATTTATTATCCAGGTTGAGACACCAAATGAGTATTTAATGATCCCACAATGCACCGAGATCGTCTTTGAGAGGATAGTGGTCCAAACAGACATGGAATTGGGTTTCACAGCCTTTGAAGTAGGAAGTTGCCCAACTGTAGACGTTGAACAACATGTACTTGGGCATAAAATCCAAACTATCCCTGGGTTTGTCTTTAATTATTAAAAATGCCGCCATGTGATGTGTCAACAGCCTGTAAATTCATAATTGGGGTGAGGCTGCTGTGCCTTTGGTTGCCAATAATGTGTTGCTATCAGGTTCAGAGTGTCCAATTAAGGGGGAATGTACAATGTGTGGTCGGGAATGAGTGCAAGATCGCTCATGTTTGAGCCGAATGTTCTTTGAAGCTGCAATGTGTTCTGTGAAATTGGAGTACTGGCTCCCTAGACAACACTGACTTCACCACGTGGCGACATTCGAAGAAGTCATGAGGAACTAGCGGTGGGATTAGACACGGTGTAGGGATGGAAGGTCAGTCAAGTATGAGAGACCTACCCACCTCTTCCCAACACATCTGAACCTGTGTTATTGTGGCTAATGTGCCATTTCCATTCAGAAGCCAGGATCCGCTTCCTTATACTTGGCTTCCTTCCCAAACTTGAGTCATGAATGGCTGCCTGTTTGGAATCCTCTGAGGCTAAAGGTGTCATTGCTCACAGAGTGATCTCAGTTTCTGTCCAACTGGCATTTCCTTGTCCTCCGGACCTTGTACTATTTGTCTCAGGCAGGATTTGAGCTCTTGCCTGTCTTTATTTCTTTTTATACATCCATTCATTCCATAGTTTTCATGATGATCCCACTATGGACAGGTACTGTTTAAGACAGCGATTTTCAACTGGTGTGCCACAAGAATGTTTAAAATATGCAATACCTAACTATTTAGTCAGGGGCACTGACCTCTTTCCCCTTAGATTGTCAACTAAAAAATTACAACAGCCAACACAATAGGCATCTGGTGTGAATGAATCAAAATTATACTTTTTTTGGCCAGATTAGCAAAAAATATATTGTTTGATGTGCCACAGAATTTTAGTAATTAGTTGGTATGGGCTATGAGATGAAAGGCTGAAAACCTGGTTTAAGATGCTGAGAAAACATAGCAGTGAGCAAGAAAGATAAGATACCTGTTCTCTAACAGTTTTGTTGAGGAGATAAACTAAGTAGTATTAGATAGTGCTCAGAAATATGAAGAACATGGAGTAAAGTAGCTTAGGGGGGTGGTACATTAGATGAGAGTTCTCTCTGAAGAAGTGATTTTTATGCTGAGACCTCAAGAATGAAAAGAAGCCAGCAATGTAATGACCCTGGTAATGGGGTTGAAATGGGAAGTCCTCAGGCAGGACTGAGCTTGGTTTATTGAAGCAACAAAAACAACAGCCCCAATGGAATCAGTGTGTGGCTATGCTTAGTGAGCAAGGGGACATGAGAGTATGTAGGGCCAGGTCATGTAGAACATGGTGAGGACTTGTCATTTTATTCAAGTATATCCATCCAACTATTTTTGCACACCTTATATTTCACTTCCCTCCTCATCCATCTTTGGTTCCCTGCTTCATTATTAAAATTGCTCCATTAAAAACAACCTTTTCTTTTGTATTAGTTACCTACTCCTGAGTAACAAATGACACAAAAATGCAGTGGCTTAAAACAGGAAGCATTTTTATCTCACACAATATTAACTGATCAGAGACCTAAAGATGGTGTAGTTGGGCAGGTCTGACTGAGGGTTTTTGATGAGACTGCAGTCAAGATGTTAGCCAGCATTATAGTTACCTGAAGGCTTGACCGGAGTTGGGGGACTTGCTTCCAGGCTGACTCACTCACATACATAGATAGTAGCCCTGATTGTTGGCTGGAGGACTAGTACCTTGTTACATGGACCTCTCCACAAGACTTCTTAAACATTCTCATTACATGATGGCTTGCTTTCCCTGAGAGAGTGGTCCCAGGGAGTGCAAAGTCTTTTATGATCTAGCTTGGAAATCACTCACCATCTATACTAATAAAAGCCTAGGTGGCCCTGGTGTGCGATGTCATCACAAGATGGCTGCCACAAGGTGGCCACCACAAGATGGCTGCCACAAGATGATTGCACGCAGTGGAGGTGGGTCTGGCAGAAGAGGTGGGTCGTGGCAAGGGAGGGCAGTTGGGGGCGATCGGGCTGGCAGGGGAGCAGTTAGGCATCAATCAGGCTGGCAGGGGAGCAGTTAGGAGGTGATCAGGCTGGCAGGCAGAAGCAGTTAGGAGCAATTAGGCAGGCAGGCAGGTGAGCGCTTAGGAACCAGCGGTCCTGGATTTCGAGAGGAATGTTCGAATGCCGGTTTAGGCCCGATGTAGGATCGGGCCTAAACTGGCATTCGGACATCCACTGAGGGGTCCCAGATTGGAGAGGGTACAGGCCAGGCTGAGGGACCCCCTCATGCATGAATTTCATGCACTGGGCCACTAGTTGTTTTATAATATCTACTGGTCACACAGGTCATCATTGCTCACAGAGGAAGAGGAAGGAATTGCAATATAAACTCAAACTTATGTGATGTGTTTTCTTCTTTCAAATATTCATCTGAAGACATCAGTCATAGTGGTGGTGAGCCCTTGCTCTGTAGCCAAAAGGAATATTGGGTTCAAAGACCAGGTTCACCATATACTGGCTCTGTGACCTGTGGCATATTTCTTAACCTCTCTCAGCGTCTGTCTTCCCATCTGGAAAATGCAGGTAATCCTACATCACAGCTCCTGATCGATGTGAAGACAAAGTGAGATAATGTTGATAACAAACAGCCATAATGATTGGCATACACATCCTTAGTATATGTTATCAACTACTGCTCTTGCTCTTACTCCTTTTTTTTTTTTTTTAATGACTATGGAAGGTAGCTCCTCCTTGAAGTGCTTCATAAAATTTAGTGATAGATAATGTTTAGGGGCAGTCAAGTGAGCAATCAGGTTAGATAGGAGGGATTGTGAACCTGGTGATCTTGACAAACCCTGGTAATGCTGCAAACTCAGACTTATCATAAACAATTCCCCTCTGCGTGATAGAATTTGGCTCGCCATTCATTTCCAGATGAGCTGTGAGTCAAGCATTGGGCTAGGTCATCAGGAGCATCTAAGTTCAATCCCAATGCAAAACCTAATCAACTCTCAAGTTTGAAGAATTAGCTGATGATTCAGACATTCATATCAAAAGGTGTTAAAAGATTATTTGGAACAGGGTAGAGGATAAGAAATAGGATTTCCAATCCATACCAGAATTGCATTTCTTGTGAATCTTCTAGGAAATGAAGGCAACAAAGTTTTAAAGATCATTCCTTTATTTATCTTATATAAAAATTAATGTTTTTGAACATTTTCTATGTACCAGGTACTAGGCTAGGTTCTGGCAAAGTAGCCAAGAACAAGATTGCCTGAACCCCCATTCTCAAGGTGTTCAAGACTTAAATCAGCAGCTAGACTGTGCACATAGCCCTTACTATTCTGCTCGATGGCTTAACTTTCTACAAGTTGCCAGAAATTGCTAGAAATCTGAGGGATTTCCACTTATATATTCAAATGATTAATATTAATGGTAGGCAGGGGGAAAAATCCTGATTTTCCCTCCATAACATTTGTGCCCAGTTAATCAGCTGCCTAATTACTAATAATAGATTAAAATGTATTAACTTGTTGAGGCAAACGTGTTTTTTAAAGCCACTGTCTAGAGCTGAATAACCAACAACATGGTTTGAGCAATAACATCAAGATTACAAGTCATTTTTTTCAACTTTCTCAGTACTGGTACAAGACCCATGGGAACTGTTTGCATCGCAAGGTAAATACATTAGTAATGCATAGATTTTCAAAGCAGTTTCAACACTGGCATGGAAATTTATACATTCCCTAAACTTTGCTTCAATGACAGATGAAATTCCTTCTGAGATGGGTAAATGGAATGCGTTCTGGAAACTGTATCTTTCGTTACAATGAACTCAATTGCTCCTGGCATTCATAACTTGCTCAGCCTAATCTGGCCTGACAAGCCAATTCTTTGTTCCTTTGGTAATCCATAGTGCAGATGTTAATCTCCAACAATTAGTAACTCATTCATACATAGCTTAGAAAGGTCACAAATGACGGTGGAAGTGTTTTTAAAATTGTGTGTGCTTTGGTTTCAGGCTTGACCCCCAACTTTGGTTGGGGTGCTTGCGAAAAGCAACCAATTGATGTCTCTCTCATATTGATGTTTCTCTCTTCCTCTGTATATCCCCTGCCTTCCACTCTCTTTAACAATCAATGGAAAAATATACTTGGGTGAAGATTAATAAAAAATTAATATAAGATGAAGTGGTAAAATGTAGTTTTTAAGACCTTGGGCTTTACTATCGAATTCTAGATCCCCATCTAGACCAGGCAGATGACTTCACACCAGATTCTGAATTTATCCAAATCTGTTTACTCATTTGTATCCTAAGTTTGATGACAATAGTGAGTGGTTGCTGTAACTATGCATTTAAAATGAAATATGTGCCTGAACCGGTTTGGCTCAGCGGATAGAGCGTTGGCCTGTGGATTGAAAGGTTCCAGGTTCGATTCTGGTCAAGGGCATGTACCTTGGTTGCGGGCACATCCCCAGTAGGGGGTGTCCAGGAGGCAGCTGATTGATGTTTCTCTCTCATCAATGTTTCTAACTCTCTATCCCTCTCCCTTCCTCTCTGTAAAAAAAAAATATATATATATATATTTTAAAAAATAAAATGAAATATGTGCTGGGTACTGAGCACACCTTGGGCACATAGTAAGCACTTTAGTAAATGATACTTATTATTATTATTAGGTTCTCTGTGTAGACTCTACATTGTAGAGTACAACAGTAGCAATCTCCAGGATGATTCTCCTCTTCTGGTACACAAGCCTTTGGATAGACTTCTCCTAAGCAGAGCAGAGCAGACCTGCATAACCAATAAGACATTGCAGAAATGACATGTGTTACTTGGAAGCTTATATCCTAAAAGGAAATGTGACTTCTGCCTTGTTCTTACGTGGATTGCTCTTACCACGTGAGGTCAGTTGTGTTGCAAGTACATTCAAGAGCAGCACATGGATAGATGTCCAGGTAATGAGGGTCAAAGGTTCCCTACCAATAGCCCTAACTTGCCTGCCCCATGAGGGAGCCTTATTGGGATGAGGTTTCCTAGCCTCGGTCAGGCTTTCGGATGATTGGAACTCTGGCCAACACACCTGGACCTCAGCCTCATGGGGCCATTCCTGCCCTATGAAAACCGTATGACATAAATTCCTTTAAAAGCCACAAAGTTTTTGGCAATTTCTTATGCAGCAATCAGTAACTAATCTAAGTACCTTACAGAATTTCTATACCCACTGGTTTCATGCTGTCTTACTGTCTTCCAAGGAGGAAAAGAAGATGGTGAAGGATATTTCTGTTTCATTTTGTGAGGAAATGAAGACTTGGCCAATGAGGCATCTTACAAACCATTTGATTGGGTAGTAGTTGGAAACTTCAGCCCAAGGTAGGCTTGGGTTTGAAGCCTAGAGCTGCCACTTTCTAGCCAAATAACATTTCTAAGTTTTTAAAATCTATGGTAAAGTTTCTATGGGAATTATTAGAGACAAACTTATAAAATGCTTAGTACAATGACTGGCTGGAAGTAAGTGCTCTATGCATGTTTATTAAATAAATAAATGTTATATTCCACAGGAAAGGCATTTTTTTTCAATTCAAATAACTCTATTTTTCTATCTATATCTTGGCCTTTCAAAGATTTGGGAACAAATCTCAAAGCCCCTGATACATGGGCTTGTGATATTTTGTTGAAGTTGAAATTAGAAATGGATAATTTGCAAGGTGGGTTGGGCAGATGTCACTTGGTGATTTCCCAGGCTAGTCCCCTCAGTGCCTTCTAGTCAGCCTTTGTCCACTCACTGGAGCTGAGATGAGGGTTAGGAGTGTGAGGTTCTTATTTTGTTTAAATATAATATTTAAAAAATCAAACTGGCAACCTGTCATCCACAGACTGGACACTTGTTTTTGTAAGCAACATTTTTTGAAGTCATCACCCATGGCTGTGAACTAAATAACTCTCATCAAACATGTTTAAAGGGTTAATTTTTAAGTTTTATTTATTTTGTTTTTACTTATAGGGAAAATGTTGCTCCAAAGTGATATTCACAGGTGGGAGCAGTTGTGAAATGAGTAACATTTGTCCCCTGAAAGGGGTCAGCACCAGTTTAGACTCTGCATCACCTTCATGAGAACACAGGTAGATGTGAGCAGTTGAGGTTGGAATTGACATCCTGCTTTCCAACAGATCTTCTCTTTTTCACCAGGCTCCTGGGGCACCCTAATTCATACGATTTGTACCCAAATATTAGAACTAAAAATATATTTCCTTAACTAGTGATTTTTGAAGGGATAGATTACAAAGCCCCCCCTTTTTAATTTGTAAGGCTATAGAAGTAAGTGGGGGGGAAAACAGAGAAGAGAAAGAAGAAGTAAAGAAAGAAATGAAAACATCAATTAATGAAATGGAAAAAGAAAAACCAAACATTTGTTTTTTGAAAGGCTAAAAAGAAAAAACCAAAGATTTGTTTTTTGATAAGTTTTGGTTGAGATACAGAGAACCTATCAATAAGTAATGATAAGAATTTTTAAATCCTCAATTATAGTAGATATTTTAAAAATCAAAAGAGAATACACTGAACAAATGAGATTGGCAGTTTTCCAGAAAAATATAAATTACTTATACTGACCCAAGAAGAAAAAGAAAGTCTGAATAAACCAGTAACCGTTAAAGGAATTGACATGGAGGTCAAGCATCTTCACGCCCATGTCAGGGCTGGCTCCAGGGGTGTGGGATATGGCTGGGGCAGTGGCATGGGGCCTTGTGCTTAGAAGGGCCTTGCGCTGTGCTACTATCTTGAAATTCTTTGTGCCTCTTCTTGAAATTAAAAAAAAAGTAGCAAGGAGCTCCTCATTTTCATTGCATACTGGACCCTGCAAATTTCTATCTACACCTGTATAATTGTGTGGGTGTGTTTTACAACTCCCTTTTAAGGTACTGATAACCCAAAGCTTTTCTGAAAATAGAAAAAGAAGACAAGTTACCCAGTTCATTTGAGAAAACTAGTGCAACTTTGAGAACTTCCCAGATTTCTTGATCAAAGTTATTTAGAAATTTGGGCGTAAAATGTGATTTCACCAGATCTGGCAGAACATGAATAGGTACCATGGCCATTCATGACCTAAGAAGTTTGATATTATTGACCCATACAGTCGAACTGTTCGTTCCTCAAATGAAGTTGTTTCCTACTTTTTTCTTTTTTTCTGGTTTCAGCAAGGAACATGCTACACAAGGTTATCCTAGGTTCATTCTGGGCTGGTTGATGAGTTAACCATTTTAAGCTCTTCCGGCACTTGTAGACTTTTAAAGCCTTAATACGAATTTTTTTCAGGTCACTTGCTAGTGAACCTTGGCAAGATTTGGCAGGTTGGCTTAATGCTTGTCCAAAGTCGGACTCAGCATGTTTCTCTGGAAACTGGAGGGAAAGCAAAATCGATGGAATTCGTTTTGGGAATCTCATTGAGAACACGGTGGCCACATAGTTGTTGTTTCTTACTGTCTCTGAAGTTATGGTCTAGCCAACTGTATTTCTAGAAGGCAATCGTGAGC
Source organism: Murina feae (assembly GCA_004026665.1). Taxonomy (NCBI): domain Eukaryota; kingdom Metazoa; phylum Chordata; class Mammalia; order Chiroptera; family Vespertilionidae; genus Murina; species Murina feae. Next base: position 26,514 of record PVJC01011833.1, on the reverse strand, counting down.
TGATTAATTGTGAGCTTTGTGGTCTTATGTTTTTATTGCTCATTTTAACTAATGCTTCTGTTACTCAGTAAAAAATAGAATCCACTTCATTGATGTCTCAAAACATTGGTGCCTCTCTGCTTATTCACTTTCATGCTTTCTTCCTTGCTTTCATTTATTCATTTTCAATGAGAAGTAAGATAACTCATTCGTGGGGTTTTCATACAGTTAAAATGTACCTGGAATTAAAAATTGTGAAAGTATTTGAGAACAGTGACCCCAGATAATTTTATACAATTTAGATGTTAAAAAAGAACTAATAAATCCAAGCTTGTCCCTCTAGTGAATTAGACTGTGAGGAACAGAAAATTTCAAGGTGGGAATAAAAATTAACTTATTCATCTTGTAACTGATGAATAAAATAGATCCAGAGACATAGAAGCATGGAACAGACTGATGAATTTCAGAGGGAAGGCAAAGATGAGTGATTAACCAGAGAACTTATATGCATATATGCATAACCCATGCACACAGACAATAGTGTGGTGAAGGCTTGGGAGGGGAAGGTGCAGAGTGGAGGAGGTCAATGGGAAAAAACAAACAAAGAGGACATCCGTGATATTTTCAACAATAAAGATAAATTTAAAAAAAGAATCAACTCTTGTAATACGAGAACAGAATTCCTTGATCCTTAGTATGGACTTTAATAGAGAAGGATTTAATAGATATTGGATAATTCGTTCATGTTGCTGGTTCTGATGGTTAATCCAAGACTTAGTGGGTTTCTTTCTTACTTTCTTTTTAAATAGAAGATTGCACCCTAACCGGTTTGGCTCAGTGGATAGAGCATCAGCCTGCAGACTGAAGGGTCCCAGCTGCGGGCACATCCCCAGAAGGAGATGTGCAGGAGGCAGCTGATCAACGTTTCTAGCCCTCTATCCCTCTCCCTTCCTCTCTGTAAAAAATCATTAAAAAATATAAATAAATAAGTAAATAAATAAATAGGAGATTGCCCTCAGATGTTTGCTCTGTGGGTCTCCCCAGCACAGCTGCCTACTATTAAACCCAGCAAAGGAGAGAGTCTCTTGGGAGGGCAGATGTTGCATCTTCCATAATCAGATGAGTGACATCCCATTACCTTTACATATTCTATTAAGTAGAAGCAAGTGACTGGTCTTGCCCATACTCAAGGGGTGGGAGTTATACCCAGATGTGACTACCTGACAGTAGGGAACATGGTGTGTAGGGGGCAAGAAACTGAGTGTTTGATCTCCACAGTCAGACTTCCTGGATTCAAATCTTAGCCATATTACATATTAGTTCCATGAATCCTGAGCATCTTATTAATCTCCAAGACTCAGTTTCCTCAACTGTAAAATGCAAAGTCTACTCACATCATCATCACAGGGTTATCAAATTCCAGCAGTTTCAAATTTCCAGCCATTCTTGTGCCATGTTCATGATTGTTGCCTACTTTGTATGCCTCCTAAAATATCATTCACTTACCAAAATTTCTCTTTTAAAATGTAAATTCACTTATTTAAGAAGCAAGTTTAATAATACCACTAGAAATTGAAAAAGAACTAGTATTACCAGAAGCTAATTGTAAACACCCACATTATCAGTAATTAAAATTATTTGTTTGCAAAATTCATGTGGAATGTATATTGTGGGAGTTATGGATGCACCCTAATAAAAACACTGAAAAAAATCAATATAATATACTTAATACAATGCCACGCACACAGTTAGTGCTCAATAAATGTAAACTATTCTCATTACATATCTCCAAGTTTGGCACTCAGAAAATACCATGTATAGATGGGCCAATAGATAACACAGGCTATTGGCAGGCACCACGAAATGTTAGGATTCTCTTCCTGTGTGTCTGGACTCAACTTCAGAATCTTTCTCAATATTGAGTTTCAGGCAGCCGTCACCAATCAACAGGTGTTGGCAAGTACCAGAGGATACCTGCTGGCTTCTCACAGATGTCACTTGGTATAAAGAGATCAGGGAAAATTATCTACTCTAATAAAAGCGTAATATTGAAATTGACCATTTCTTTGGGATGCCTAAGCCACGCCCACCAGCAAATCAGAGAGACTGTATGCAAATTAGCCCAGCCAAGATGGCAGAGGCCACAGCCCCGGGAGAAGCCACGCACAGTGGCCCAGCAGGGCAGACCGGAGACCTCTTTCTCCCGCCCGCGGCTGCGGCATGAGTCGCAGAGCAGATGGCTAAGCTTCCGTGTGCCCTGGGATCCAGGCCGCAGCTGCGGGTGGGAGAAGTGAGCCCACACTGCTGCCCAGGGGAGACAGAAGCTGTGCCATTGGCAGGTCCCTGAATGGGGGGTGGATGGTCCAGAGGTGGAGGTGCTCCTGCTTTGCAGCTGCAGTGCCAGGGCGGCATGGGCAGCTGCCACCTGGCTGGGGCTGAGCCCTGAGCTGGGGGTTAATGCTCCCTCCCCATGGAAGCTTTAATGAGGGAAGGAAGGCTGCTCCCTCTCTCTCTCTCTCACACACACCCCTTCCTGGGCCCACTCTCTCACAAGCTCCATTTTCTCTGCCAAAGGGGCAGGGGTCTCCTGTGAGAGGCCCTGGTCTCCCTTCAGAACTGGGGTGAACCCGTGGGAGCCAGGAGAGGGAGAGATGGGCAGGGGGCGAGGCGGAGGGAGCAGCAGCCCTGGAGAGTTTGGGGGAAGTAACCAGGTGGGGGAGGGGTGGAACAGGATGGAGGGAAGAACTTTATAAAAGAATCAGTGGACAGCAGAGTTAAAAAAAAAGGATGTATGAGTGAACTGTAGGGCCTATAATGAAAAACAAATATAGTTGTGTACTGGGGACAGATTTTAAAAGTGGAAGTCAGAAAAGAAAAAAAGATAAATGATAGTGGATAATTAGGCAGGTAGATAGATAGGTATTAAAACAGTGGCAGTAAGTAGAGAAGAATGTATGGCAAAGGTAGGATGAGAGACAAAGAGGCAGGGAAGAAACGTTATAAAGGGGGAGCTGGTAGAGCTTAAAAGGAGAATGAGAAGAAGGAAGGAATGGGGGAGGAAGCAAAGCAGGTCAGAGGGAGAAAGTGAAGAAAAAAATTAAGGTGGGAAGGAAGGAAAAGGGGAGGGTGAGCAGGGGTAAAGATAAAGGAAAGAAGGAATGTGGGAAGGGAAGGAGGGTAGTAGAAAAATGGGAAGAATGATGATGGAACAGAAGTAGGAAATAAGGAGGAAAGAAAAGTTTATAAATGATGAGTCAATAGGAAAAGTGTTACATAAAGGAGAAAAATTGTGTGAGAGGAAGAAGCCAATAAGGAAGTCAAATACAATTGTGCATGAAGGGGATAAGATTAAAAAAGAAAGTTAATACAGGTGACCAGGCCTCCAGGGGAGGGCAGTTAGGGGGATCAGACAGGCAGGCAGGTAGAGTGGTTAGGGCAGGCAGGCAGGTTAGTGGTTAAGAACCAGAGGTCCTGGATTGTGAGAGTCCCCAAGAACTCCATATTGGAGAGGGTGCAGGTTGGGCTGAGGGACCACCCCCTTGGCCCCTGTGCACAAATTTCGTGCACCGGGCCCCTAGCAATAAATGAAGAAGAATCAAAAATAAATGAACTGAAAGAGGAAAACATCTTATCAAAAAGGAAACCAATGAAATGAAAAAAAATTACAAAGCATTTATCATTCAGCCACGTCCCGTCAACTCTGGACTCAATATTAATGTTGACTTTGAGACCTCTTTCTTCCTCACCTTGCTGCTCAGCATGTGTAGAAAGCACCTCACACTCATTTTCACTGAAGCAAAATGAATCTGGGAAGGAAAAGCACCTACTGTGCAAGTCCTTTCATTAATTCTAAAGTTTCGTCCGGTCCTGGGAGTTGCACTGCTTGGAAGACCTAGGTGCAAAGCATCCTGATGATGAAGATTCTGCAAAGACCTTTTTGCTGATAAAGGGAGGTTTTCAGGGCAGAACAGTCATGGGCAGCAAAAGTGGTTAAGTCATTTAGATCAATGTCCAACCCAGGAGATTAGAGAAAGCTCAACAAATTAGGTTGAATCATAAATGGAGCCTTGGCTTTCGGCCGGCCTTGGCTCGAACAACGGGCTTAAGCTAAATATTTGTGGATAGGTTAATAGACAGGCCACAAGGTGTAGGGGGATGAGTAGAGGCTGCAGAGTCAGGGATTGGGGTTTGCATCTAGGGTTTCTACTTACTGTGTTTCCCTGAGCAAGATTTTGACTCCTCTGAGCCTGTTAAGAACGGGGAAGGCTCCCAGGTTCCTGGCGAGGCCATGTGAGGAATGTTAGGTCAAGGTGCAGGGAAGGGTCAAAACTGGCACCAGAGTTCAGCCGAGTCTGTGCCTCAAATGAACCATCACAATTGTTGCGTGAGGAAGTGAGCTAAGATATTTGAAGGTAGGTCTGACCCATGGAAGAACCCAGGGAAAGAAGTTACATATATCAGATATGTTTTATTATGCGTTATATTTTACATTTACTTACATTTATATCTATATTAAATGTAGTAATTTTATAATACTTATATTAATGTTCTATAGGGACCATATTTCATTTACAGCCTTCTGGGGAAGCGCGTCCTGCTCTTGCTGGTGCTGGGTCAGGCATTGGGAAGCCCTTGAGGGATGGTAGGCAATGAGAGGAACAGCCGTGCAAAGGGCTGCGGCAAATGTTACCAAGAAGAGCAATTCAGTGGAGAAAACCATTTGCTTAGAGCCTATTGTGAGCTCCAAGCCAGGTATCATGGGTACAGAGGCAAACAAGCCCCTGTCCTCATCACACCTACACGTGTGTGTGTGTGTGTGTGTGTGTGTATGATGTATGTGAAGGCGGTATCAGTCCCATAATAACACACATCACGTTAACACGCCATCGTGGGGAGTTAGGAAGGAGAGGGAGGTGCTGTGGGAGGCGGGGCATGGATCCTGAAGCCACCATCCTCTCCCCTCTGGGTGTGAGGACTCATGCATTCGTGTGTATCAGGTGATCACAAGGACGTCGGGTGCAGAGCAGTCGATACTAGTAAATACTAGTTATTATGATCATGAATACAACACTGTTGGTCAGTGTCCACTCTAGGCCACGTGCTCAGGGAAGCGAGGGGTAGCTGACATTGCTGTTGCATCCCCTTAGCTTCCAATGCTTCGCTCCTGTTGGCTGGCACCTGCTGAGCCCTCCTCACAGACCTGCTGTGGCTATTTTGCATGGACAGCCTGAGAGAGTCCCTGGGAGTTCACGTCCCCGCGGTGCAGCCCGGGTGCCTTGCCACCAGGAGAGCAAACAGGGCTGTCACCATAGGCTACACTTTGAGCTCCCAGGACCAGGCTCAGGCTGCTCCCCCTCCTCTGGCTCCTTTCTGGTCCCTCACAGGTGTCCCAGGAATCAGTTCTCTAATGAACCCTGGTCCCAGGTCAGCTTGTAGAGAACTTGGTCATCAAGGAAGGCTTACCACAGGAAGCTTGAGAGGGACTCTGAGGGTGCAGAGAGGGAAAAGGAGAGAGACAGAGGAAGATGCCAGGATGAAGGACAGCAGGCGCCAACACTCGAGGGCAGGTAGCCTTTAAGAGATAGAAGGAGCTGACAGGAGCCGGTGTGGCCTGAGTCTGGGGCATCCAGGGTGAGTGGTCTGGGGCCCGTGAGTCAGGGGGCCTCCGTCACAGGACACCCCAGTCCAGCTGGAGGAACAGGCTTTCGTAAGGCAATAGGAAGCCACAGAAGCAGGAATGAGATACGATGAGGTTTGGGTCTTGAAAAGACCAACATGGCAGGGGGATGAGGAACAGATGGGAGGGAGGCAAGATGGAGGTCAGCTGGGAGTTTCTGCTGAGGTGCAGGTGGTGGGGTAAGAAGCAATGCACTTGAAAAGTATTTAAGCGGCCAAACAAGGAAAATTATTTTCCATTCAAATGATCATTTTGTTACTGAAGTCCGGATTTTCGTAAAGGGAGATTTTGTGATACACAGCTCGTGAAATGGCCACATGAGAACTTTTCTAGTAAGACAACATTTGAATATTAAAATTTCTTTGTAACAAGTGCAATGGAGAGCAAACATCTGTCAAATGTTAAAACCTTTATTCTTACTTTCAGAGAATTCTAGAAAGATACACAGATGAAACCTGACAACACATGGATTTAAAATTCTAAAAATAATTTCACAACAGGAAGAAAGCTTATACTTACTTTAGCAATATGTAATATTTAGCAATATGTAATATTTAGTAATATTTATTCAAATACTAGTATAAAGATATAAACGTATACTTCCAAAATTTTCTAAAAATATAACCTTAAAAGGAAAATCTTTATAAAATATACAGAAATATATAGTACACCTTTGGGAAAAGTGGTAGTAAAATCATGTGTAAATAACCCATATGTAAACAAGTTTTAAGAAAAATTTTATAGATATTGCAGAAATCTCTATGCATTTTCCACTTATGAAATCGTATTGTCCCAAGGAGTTCAAGTCACAGAAGATGGGTTACATAGGGTGGACAAAAGTAGGTTTACAGTTGTGAGAATGCCAAGGAGTTTATTCTTATATTATTATTTATTAATTATTGGAGCAACTTTAAACTACTTTTGCACTGCCCCATATAGTTTATCTATAATGTATGTACACTTTGCTACTGCCCCATTCTATAGATGGGGAGATTAAGGCATGGGAAGTCACTAAATGTTTTTAAACTGTGGCTGAACAATAATATTGCCCCAAACCACAGATCATAAGTGAAATACCATATATTTTTTAAAAATGACATAAGCAAGTTGCCATTAAAATACACCCATACACGTACAATTTAAAACTGTTGCTCCAGCTCCTTAATGCCATAGAAAAGCTACATGCACTAAATAGAGATCTTAATGATGCCTCAGTAAGTCATTATTAAGGTCTTCTCAGAGAGGAGATTCTGACTTCATGAAAGCACTTCTTAAAGTAGAGGTATCCTCTCATTTCCCGATGATGTTCCTACTTGGACGTGCAGTGGCCTGGGGACCTAATGGCTTCAGCCAACACTTGGCTTTGCTGATGTTAGTTAGCAAATGTTTTCCCAAATAGTCAATTAAGCAGAGTTACAATAAATGGACCCTCGATATGACCCCGAGCCCCAGACAATGGACCTATGGTAGGTGTTTCATTGTGATTCTGTAAACTTATTCGGGAGCAGGAAGATTCAAGTGGAGAGCTGGGTGGGGCGGGCACAGACACGTTTGTCTTGTACCCGACTAACTGACATGGAAAATGCAGGAGAAAGCAATTTAAGTCAGGATGGAGCTGACATTGGTCAAGTGTAGGCCAGCACTGTACCCTGTGGAGTGCCCGTATTAGAGCCCTCACCACGCTCCCCTGAGTCAGCTGTCTTCACTGCTGTCACGGACAGTGCAGCTTCTGGAGTCGCTGCACAGAAGAAAGATATCAACACAGCGTCTAAGGGTCCCATGTGCCGCCTCACGCTCCGGCCTGTGAAGTCCACTGCTGAGTCTTACGGGAGCCACAGCACCATCCCTGCAGGAGAATAAAAATTGTTGCGCCAGGTCGAAACATAAATAAATAAATAAATCAGAAAATAAAGTATATCCCAATGGTAAATCGAAGAAGTGTCATTAAATGAGGAATTATCTCAATTAAATATTTAATAAAAAAACAAATATTTAAACCAGAAATTGTCTTGGGCTCTTGCCAAAGGTGTGGTTCATCACCAGAAACATGCATACTGTCCTTGCTGAAACCTGGGAGTTTCAAAATTCAGCTACAATTCCTTCATTATTCTACTCGATTCAGTGCTGTTGAGATGCTCAGCATTGAATGCATTGCATCATGGGACCAGACACCTGGGGAGGGATTCAGTTAGGCCGCATTCAGAAATTCCACCTGTAACTGCATGTTTCCTTAAATAACCACCTACCAGCAAATGCCCCTTAACTCAGTTAGCAAATAGCAGCTAGTTCTAGGCAAAATTTTAGGAGATTCTGTTGAAAACATAGGATGGTGGAAATGGAGTTTGAACATGCACGTGGAATTCTACCAGCTTGTACGTTGGAAATGTTGTATTTCCGATATCAGAGATTTCTCAGGCTAACTTTTTCCCACTTCAATAATGAACAGTGAGTGCAGGAGAAGTATTACATTGTGTTTAATACAGGCTGGTACATACATACACAAATATGTCCAGGGTCTATAAATAAAGGCTCCATGGCCAAATAGTGTCCATCTGTTTTTATAAAGTTTTATTGGAATGTAGTCTTATGAGGCAGAATAACGGCCCTCAAAAAAGCCTGTGCTCTAGTTCCTGGAACCTGTGAATATATTTCTTCACTTGGCAATATATTATTTTACATGAATACATTGCATTACATGCCTTTGCATATGTGATTAAGGTTATGGATGCTGAGGTGGAGAGATTATAGTGAATGACAGCCTGTCAAAGAGGACAGAAAGAGGGGGAGCGTTTTGAGTCTGCAGAGGGACTCAGCTCGCTCTGAGTAGCTGTGGAGAGGGAGGAAGAGGTCATAAACCCAGAAATGCAGGTGACTCTAGAAGCTGGGAACAGCTCTCAGCTGACAGCAAGGAAATATGGAACCTCAGTCCCACAACCACAAGAAACCAAATTCTGCCAACAACCTAAATTAGCAAGCAGATAGACATTCCCTGAGAACCTCTAGAAAGAACCGAAGCCCAGCCAGCACCCTGATTTTTAACCTGGTTAGAGCTGTGTCGGACCTCTGAGCCAAAGAACTATAACACCATACATTTCTGTTATTTGAAGAATTGCCTGAGACTGCTTTCAAGTTACAAGGCAGTGTTAAATGGACATGAGTGAGACTTTATGGCCTGAAAAACCTGTTATATTTGCATGGTGGCCCTTTACAGAAAAAGTGTGGGACAGCAGCATGCATGTATTGAACACTTAATTGATGCCAGGCTCTGGGCTAAGTATTTATTATCCATATCATCCTTCTGGATAAATACCACTTTGGTCCCAATGCTACAGATGAAGAATTAAAAAGGAAGGCAGGATGGTTAAGTAACTACTCAAGATCATCCAGGGAACTGCTGGGGAGCAGGGTTCAAGCCCGGGTCTGGCTGACTTCAGGGCTCGACTCACCCCTGTCATGCACAGCATCCCAGATGCTCACCTGAGGCCACTTATCGCTGGCAGAAGGCGATGGGGAGCTCCCGGCTGGGCACCAGGATGCCTAAATGCAGCATTTCCACGGGCTCGTGGTCCGTGGCCACGATGTCATATTTGCGGACGATCTGGAACACAGGTGCACAGAAAGGAGGATGAGCCCTCTGCCCCGCCTCGTGGGGCAGCACAGAACACGTGCGGGAAGCAGTGAGGGCTTACCCAGCAGACAGCCAGGTGGAGCTGGAGCTCAGCCAGCCGGCGGCCGATGCACATCCTCTTCCCAACGCCAAACGGGAGGTGTGCGAAAGGGTTGATCTTATTTCTCTCTTGAAGCCATCGTTCGGGTCTAAACTGACTGGAGTCTTCAAAATTTTCTTCGTTGGACCCCAGCACCTGGGTATTTAGCATCAACACCGTCTACAAACACACAGAAGCGCATGCATTTAAAATAAGCAGAAGAAAGTGGTTGAAAGCGAAACTTGACAAAAATGGCCACCTTATAGATATAAAAGTCACCCGTAAGTTTATAATAATGACTATTGCCAACATACATGAAAGACTTGAAATGTGCCAGGTACTAAATCAGTAAATAACTTTAATATTCTGTATCACATTCTCACAACAACCCCATGTGACAGATTTTATTATTACCCCCATTTTACAGATGAGAAAGGTGAGGCTCCCAGAGGTTATATATGACTCACTTGGGTCCATACTTGAATCCAGGTCTGTCCCCATAGCCATTATTCCTAATCCTCTATGACGCAACACATGCCAACCATGCACTACCATCTACTCATTTGCAAAATGAGTGTTTTCTCTGTTAATATTCTTAGGGGAGCCGGATGCATATTTCAAAGCTCTGTAAGGTACAAAATAAGGACATTCTACTCACTCCTTTGGGTAAAGCATATTCACCCAGAACTGTCATCTTGTCAAGAGTCCTGGTTGTAAATGGCACACTGGGGGTGAGCCTGGAAAAGCAAAATCCAAGATGTATAGGCGGGCACAGACCGAGTGCTAGCTCAAGTGTCGATGGGAACGCATTCTGTGAAGAATCATAGCATTAAGTTTCTAAGCCAAAAAGGGAACCTGGTCCCAGTTCTGCATAAAGAGGTTCTGTCTCTTGTTTTTATTCCTCATTTTATTGGGTTGGCACTCCCTCCCCTCCCCCTGGGACAAGCCTGCTCAGTAGCTGTTCAGAGTGGTTTCCCCTACTTCAGCCTAAGCTTCAAATGTCTTCCCCCTGAACCTTGTTGTTTGTTTCTAGGTTTCTCCTACTCACTCCTCACAAAGTGAAAGATATTTCCTTTTAATCCTAAAATGGAATGAGTTTTGTTTCCCAGAAAGGGTGTAAAAGGAATTTTCAAAGGACATTTATTATTTATGTGTTTACTTATTTATTTTTGTTTCTCCTCACCCGAGCATATGTTTCCATAGATTTTTAGAGAGAGTGGAAGGAAGGGGGGAGTGAGAGAAAGAGAGAGAGAAACATGGATGTGAGAGAGACACATTGATTGGTTGCCTCCCACACTGGCTCTGAACAGGGCCAGGGATCGAACCTGCAACCCAGGTACGTGCCCTGGATCAGGAATCAAACCCTCAACTCCTTGGTGTGTGGGCTGATGCTCTAACCACTGAGAACACTGACCAGGGTTTCCAGGACACTTTATACCGGAGGCTCAACAATAAAGATGTCTCTGTGTCTTACCACATAATAATGTGGTTTCCTCGCTGGCTTTCATGTCAGACCCTCGGGGCCTGCCCAGACCCTAATCAGTGCTCACAGCACCCAGGAGAGCATGAGTCTTACTGACTTAAAGGGCCTGTCCCTGACTTTCCAAGATGTCACAGAATTCGCCCAAATGACTCAGGAAATGAGTGAAAGAAATGGAATATGCTCCTGAGGTTCTTTTTTTCCATTTTGATAAAAGTTTAAGAATCAACTGTGGGAGCTGTACTTGGGGGGGAGACCCCTTATTGCGTATTTAAAAGAACAGCGCTCTCCCACACGCACACTGGCTCAGGCGTGTGCGCTTACCTCATGGATTCTTTCAGACAGGCCTTTAGATACGGCATACTCCGCACATCCTCTGCCCGCGGCACCTGATTCTCAGGCAGGACACTCTGAATTTCCTCCAGTAGCTTTTCTTGCACGTGGGGATTACGGGATAAATTGTAGAGAATCCACAGCAAGCTGTTGGCTGTCTGAAAAACCAACGGACACACGCTTGAGTTTCTGCCAAGAAACTGCCTTGCGGCCAGTCTGAGCTGAACGCAGGGCGCTGCAAAAGTAAACAATGAACAGATCAGTGACACTTTCTCGCATGTCCTCCTTTGCTGTGCCTTACATGAACACGACGCATGCAAAGTCAAATGGATCTCATGAAATGTATCAATGAAGGCTGGTGAATGTACTGAGGGAATGAAAATAGAACCCTGTAAATAATTTGCCACACCAGGACACTTAGAATCCAGTGTGGTGCACAAATGGCTGGAGGAGCGCATGTAAAACCGGTAGAAGGGAAGCCAGGCGGGTGGACTGGCTCAGCGCCAATGTCAGGCTGTGATAACGATTATTGTCATGCCAGGTGCTGCCAATGGGGAAGGACACTGCCTGCGAACCCATAATTATCTCAGAAGAAAAAGAGCTTAAAATTGACATGAAAACTGAGTAGGGAGAGAGGAACAGAGATCCTGGAGTTGCTATAAGAGATTTAATTTTATTTAATTTAATTTTTTTTTTTTACAGCACAAACACACAAGAAACCGTATTTCTGAAATTTAAAAGAAAGGTGTGTGTTTTTTTTGGCCACACCCTAAAAATGTACCACAAAAATATAAGGTATTATCTCCTCCCGGGGTTCCGGCCACATGCAAAGAGCCCCCGTGGGACGGTGCCAACACCCAGATAAGACATTGCAGCACCGAGCCGAGTAGTTCAAGGTGCCGACCGCAGTCTGACAGAGGCTCTTGCCTTCCAAGTGGCACCCTCGATTTCCTTTTGGCGGAAACAGCCAAGTGCAGCTTTCAGCTTCGTAATATTCACCACTGCTGGTCATAATTATTTGTTTCCTAGGCCCTTTTTTTAGCCAATTTAAGCCAAGTCGTCCCTTACAAGTGGTCAGTGTGTCCTCGCTCTGCAGACACGGAGACGCTTTCCCTCGGCACATGTGCCAGGCACAGGAATGAGCAAGGCGCAAGATGGTTCGGAGCCACGGCGTTTATTATTTTTGGAAGAAGATGTCCCCGAGGCAGGCTTCTTCATGTCAGAGGACTGGCAGCCTTGCCTCCGATTGTGGACGGGTGGCATTAGTACCAGAGAGTAATTTACAGACAGGAAGAGGGTGGAGCCGCCAAACTAGATAGATTTCAGATTTCCCCAATTTGCCAAAGGAGGCTTTCAGAATAGCCAGGACTAAAAAAGAAACAGATTGAGCCCTATCAGTGGGGCCCTCACCACAAGTGCCAAATAGAGTTTCCAAAAGGCAGATAACTGTAGCTTTCACCAAAGCCTGGAGACAGCCCTGCCTGCCGGGGCCGCTGCGGGGGCTAAGTGGAGGGGAAGTGGCCCTCGGAACCTCCCGCGCACCAACTGTCCTGGCCTGACCTTCGTCACGGCATCCATCTCATAGCTGGCTTCCTGCTTGCACTCTGTCTCCGCTAGGTCCACTCTCCACCCACCAGCCAGAGCCTACTTTACAAAACATAAATTTGACCAAGACACTCCTTGCTTGAAGCACTCGAAGAGCTTTCTCTCAAAGGTGCAATAAAATCCAAATGTCGTACGAAGGCTCCTGGTTAACATGGCCCGTCGACTTCTCCAATCTCAACTCTAAGCACATTTGCTAGTTCTCCAGCTCCGTCTCTCTTTCTGCCCCAGGGCCTTTGCATATGCTGTTTCCTCTACTTGGAGTGCTCTTCGACCAGATCTTCCCATGGATGGCACCTCAACATGTCAGTGACAGCTCCAGAGAGGAAGCCCTCCCCCGTCTCTCTTACATCACCCTGATGGCTCCTTCCACGCCCAAACCACTATTTGAAATAATCATATGTATTTGTTTGTTTACATGTCTACTGTCTGTTCCCCACTGCTGTTTAAGTTCCATGAAGAGAACTCGTTCATGGTAGCATGTCAAGAATCTGAAATAGTGCCTGGCATGTAGAAGGAACTCAATAGTCCCTGAACTCTTTCATTTATTGACCAAACATTTATTGAGCACCTACTGTATGCCAAGCGGTATTCTACATCCTGTGAATATAGCAGGGGACAAAACCAAGTCACCACCCTCTTCCAGTTGAATAAAGAAATGGGTGTAGCTTTAGTTTTAATTGCTCTAAGGCAGTGGTTCTCACCCTTCCTAATGCCGCAACCCTTTAATACAGTTTCTCATGTTGTGGTGACCCCCAACCATAAAATTTTTTCGTTGCTACTTCATAACTGTAATTTTGCTACTGTTATGAATCATAATGTAAATATCTGATATGCAGGATGTATTTAGGTGACCCCTGGGAAAGGGTCATTCAGCCCCCAAAGGAGTCTCGACCCACAGGTTGAGAACAGCTTCTCTAAGGAGTCATGATCCCACAGGAAAGTGAGTTGAAACCGATTCCCACTTTTGATAGCCTTCTTGGTCAAGAGGTGAAATCAGAACCTTTCTATCTCCTGATGCAGAAAATGCTATTTTTTATTCTTCAGGTAAGAGACACTGTGGAAAGGGGAAAAGCATGTAAGAGAAGTGAACTTGTATAGAGTCTTCTTAGAGACTATTTGTGCAGAAAATGTTAGGCCTTTGAGGAATTTTAATATGCATGACTCCAGTGACAGCTCAGCAATGAATCAAAGCCAGTTAAACCCACCTGAACACTTGTCAGCATCTGTGTTTGGAGCCTGACTGTACGAGTACCTACCGGGAGTGTTCACCCCCTACAGCAGGGATGGAATCTTGGTATTTAAAAGGAGCTGTTTCAGTTCAACTAAAATCAATGTTTCCAAAACTTACCATGTTTCCAATGTCAAACATAAAGAAATTATTGGACTGGCAGAGAGTATTTCAAAATTTTTATAATAAACTAGGGGCCCAGTGCACAAACATTTGTGCACTTGGGGGTGTCCCTCAGCCCAGCCTGTTCTCTCTCACAGTCTGGGACCCCTTTGGGGGATGTCCACCTGCTGGCATGCCTGGCCAGCCTGGGTGAGAGGCTGATGGCTGTTTGCAGGTTGGCCAAGCTGCCCAGTGGGAACCCTCACCCCATGGGGGTGTGGCCAGACTGGGTGAGGGGCTGAAGGCCGTTTTCAGGCTGCCCACAGCTCCCATTGACCCAAGGTCCCAGTGAGGCTGGCTGGAATCAGGTTTCTGGAGTTTATTTATCTTCTATAATTGATACTTTGTTGCCTTGAGCCAAGGCCTAGGCAGGCAATAAAGCCTCCTGTTTGCTCTAGTTCCATGGCTGCCAGCTGCCATCTTGGCTGGGTTAATTTGCATACAGACGTTCTGATTGGCTGGTGGGCGTGGCGTGGCTGGTGGGTGTGGCTTAAGGTGTGATGGAGTGATGGTTAATTTGCATATTACTATTTTATTAGGTTAGATAACAGCCACGGTTAGGTAGCATGCACGACCACCGAAAGCATGCCCAATTTTTGAAAATCTACAATTTCAGTTGCTGTGGTGTGGCATGTACTGCTTCTGCATTCCCGAGACAGTTGGTGTGCTTATCGCAGCGCTTAGACCCTGCTCTGGAGTTCCATCGCTAGGACAGAGTCGTTAGGAGAGTGTTCCTCCTAATGTGTGAGAAGAAAGCCTGTGCATTGGGTCTCCCACAGCACCTGGTGCGTGCCTTCTTAGTTTTGCGCAGCTGGAGCTCAGTTAATCCTCAATGAGTGAATTGAATGACTATTTAAAACTCATCATGATAAAAGGTGTCCCAGACTATTTAGCAAAGAAAGCCACCCCCCTTACCGTCTCCACAGCAGCCAGCTGGAGTTCCGTGACGGCGGCGTACAGCTCTTTCTTGGAGAGCTGATTGCGGTGGTAAATGTCACAGAGGAAGTCCTCGCTGGGCTGCTCCGCGTGCTTCTCTAACCGGCGGTCAATGCAAGATTTGACTGTTGAAGAGAAAAGAGGAAGAGGAAGTCAGCTGAACATTAGGGTGAGGAAAAGAATGGGAGGGAACCTAAGAAGAAAGCCTTACAACTCCAAAAGGGCTTTTGGGGGGCATTGATTGTTAGATGAGCTCCTACAGCCTTGTTGAGTCATTAAGGATGAATGGTTGCTCACATGACCTGGGCATCTCCCTACAATGCACATTCAGAACTGAGGGTCCAGCTGCTGCTGCTGATCTGTGGTCACATCTTGACCAGCAAGAGCTTAGAGCAGAGAGGAGACCATTATGACACAGAGGTGGGATCTGGGCCCACTCTCAGAATCAAGTCCAGGTGTCTAGCTGACATGGTCACTGATACAGGCAGACATGCTAATATAGGGTGTGGCTCCCAAATCTTGGCTACAGAGGAAGGAAGAACACACTCCCTTAATGTTATCACTTACACACACACACACACACACACACACACACACACACACACCACGTGCAGTGCCCATGAATGTTGACAATAACACTAACATTTTCCAATGTTTGTAAATTACATTCTAGGCTGCCCTCCCTCACTTCAGTCCCTGACGTGAGTCATCACCAAGGAAACAATAGCGGTGATGGTGGCAATGACAATGATGACACTAGTGGTACAGGGGCTGGAGGCTGAGCTGCAGGAGCCTTTCTGACTGGCTTCCAACCCTGGCTTTGCCATCACTGGGTGTGTAATGTTGAGAACGTTGTGTAACTTCTTGGTGCCTCAGTTCTGTTACTCGGGGCTAATGGAAGGATCTAACATAAGTTTATTGGTTCGAATTAAATAAGTATGTTTAAATATATATAATATAATATATTATCTTAGGATAAGCCCTAGCATCAAATATTTACTCCATAATGTAGCAGAAATGGCTTGGATCCATTGAGATACTGTCATATTCCAGGCTTTTACATTATCTATATTAGACCTAGAAATAATTACATCAAGGGGAGCACTATTATTGTTGCTACTGCTGCTATTGCTGCTATTGTGAGCCCGTTTTAGTGGTAAGACAGCTGGTGATGAAAGGGAGACAGCACACTGGACCAACCGCTACCCCAATGACAGACTGGGAGCTTGAGCCCAGGTACCTCCCACTCCAAGGCTCTCGCTTTTAATCACTTCTAGTTCCCCAAGACAGCACAACGCTGCCTCCTCCCTTTTCCTTGGAATTTGTCTACATCAGAGTGATCCCCACACTTGTGTTTGCAAAGCCTGAAAGAATCAGGGGGAGCAACTCCATCGGAGGATCCAGGGGGGCAGGCCACAAGGTCACTGCAGACCTCTGGGTGGCAGCTCAGACGGAATCTTGGTATTTAAGAGGAGCTGTTTCAGGGGAATACAGGTGCACACAAAGGAGGATGCACACAAGGGAGACAGCACTGGGTGTGGCTGTTACCTGACTTGAAAATCGTGTCCCAGGCCAGCGTGTGGGCCTGCCACACCTTGGTGTTGAGGCTCTTGTGCAGCTCCACCGGGGTGACCATCATCCTCCCGAACGTGCTCATCATCTACGAGGAACACAAGTGCTTTCCATCCCTGTTTCCCTCCCAGACAACTTGCACTCTGGTCTAGAAGCAGTTGCACGAGGCACCCTGTGCTCCCCAAAGGCCAGAATTCAAAAGATACCCTCAGGCCTCTGTGCTCTGCTCCTGGGAGCCGAACCCCCAATAACATATTGAAAATCATATTTGGGACGATTGATTTTTCAATGGAGTTTAATAACAACTTGCTCTTATAACCCACAGGTTAAGAAAGAAGGCACCCTGCTGGCGTGGCTCAGTAGTTGAGCATTGACCTATGAACCAGGAGATCATGGTTCAATTCCCAGTTAGGGCACATGCCCGGGTTGCAGGCTCCATCCCCAGTCTAGGGAACTCAGGAGGCAGCTGATCCATGATTCTCTCTCATCATTGATGTTTCTTGATCCCTCTCTCTTCCTCTCTGAAATCAATGCAAATGTATTTTTAAAAATAAGGGGAAAAGTAACTATAACTTTACATTCACTTGAATTTCTGAACTTCTGCCATTCCCGTGCCAGTTTTACAGTATCTATTACATCCACACACACCCAAATGATTCAAAACTTTAAAATCTGAACGTTTTCAGGCTTTTGAAAACAGTAATTTAATCAACTGACCTTTAATTGGCCCACCTACTTTAACTTGTCTAAATAATGATCTAATGTTCTTCTTTATTATATGTGCATAGGTGCACATCTATGCACAGAAATACATTGCGCCCACTGAAATGAACTATTGTAACAAGACCTGTGGGCATGCCCCTCTTGGGGAAACTGCGATGCCTGAATGATCTGTTGGGAACACGGTGCTTTCCCCTGCAGATGCTTACTGTTTTGATGGCCATGATGAAGTTCAAGGCTTCATCCCCGGCGTTCTTCTGGAGGAGCCCAAACCTTTTCTCGTAGAGCACAAGGCAGATGCCTGTTGATAAAATAATGACCACTGTGACCCAATCTGGACTCCGCGACTACCTGGCTACTAAGGGCTCAATTCCATCTCTCAGAGACATGAGGTCATTTCTAAGGACACAGGAGAAGAGAAGGGTCTGAGTGTCTGATCACCCTTCTAGAAATTATCTACAGGTCCAATGACCCAGGCCCCACAGAACCTTCTGGTCAGAAATACCACTGTGCAAACATAGCCATTTCCATACATGAATGAAACTCTCCTGTACATCTTGCTTTGTCAGAATTTATCACTGACATCACATGCAGCAGACATCTTGAATGGCCTACCTGGTACTCATTCTCCCTCATTTCTTCCCTAAGGCACCCTGATTTTATTTAGGGTGTCAGAGTATCAGTGCTCAGGCAGTGACTCAGCATGGATCTAAGACTCAGACAAGCCCGTTCCCTGATTCCCTGCTTCCTGGGCACACCAAAACAGCCACAGGACCGAGGTATGGCCAGTGAGACCAAAAGGAAATACTCCTTGGATTTCTAGACAAAGTGGGAACTGAACCCTCTTTTCTTCTCTCTTTGCCTGAAAGGCAGAGGGGCAGGACTCTCACTTAGGCTGGATGAATGAGCAGATGCCTGAGCTTGGCTCCCCCATGGCTTTGCCGATTGTGGCCGAGAGTGCCTTTCTCTGGACTTCCCGCAAAGCTAGACAATAATTTTTAAACCGCTGCCGTCAGATTCTCTTTGACTTGCAAGCAAATGCATTTGATACTCCTTCATTTGGGTATTTACAGTGGGCAAGTTCCAAAACATATGCTTATTTTCTCCTCTATAATCATCCCCTCTCTTCACCCCTCTTTCCCTTAACACCTTCTGTGGATTTCTTGTTTGCATGGAGCTCTCTCATGGGCTCAGATGACTGGTCCCTAACTTTAAAGTGAGGCGACAGGTCAGGACAAAAGCTACCATCTCAAGGTGCTGTGTCCACTCCCTCCTATCAGTAGCCAGAGTGACCTTGCAGCAAATCAAACCATGCCACCCTCCTGCTAAAAGCACTTTCTGTCACTCCCAGGTACTCCCAGGTTCAAAGTCAAACTCTGTCCCTGGTTTACGTAGGTTTGCATGGCTGGTTGCTGCCTTCCTCCCAGCCATCCTCTGCCTCGCCCTGCCCCTCCCTCCTTCCCCTGTAGGATATGCCCCAGTCGTTCTAAATGCTTTCCTGGTCCTTCAACATAATCTCTGTTTCTCCACCTGGAACATTCCTCCTTCCCTCACTCTTACCTAGTGAACTTTGCTCCTCCATTAGCTGAGATGGCACCTACCTCCACAGAGCACCCCCAGACCGAGCTTAGCTGCATCCCTCTGGGATTCGCCCACAGCCTTGAACCCACAGTCTATTGTAATTGCCTTGCCTGCACCCTACTGGGCAGTGAGCTCATCCAGGCAGGGCTCTGCTTCTTATTCTCAGAGCCATCCTTGAACAGAGTGACCACATCCCCTTCTGTTTAAAAGCCTCCATGGTACCCCAATGGAACTCAAACTATAAGTCCTTGCCGGGACCTACAGGCCCTGGCTTGGTCTTTCTCAGCTCCTCTTCCCCCTGCAATCCGCTCACACCAGCATCTCGGAGTTCCTCCGAAGCACGTTCATGCTTCTGCCCCAGGACATTTGCACTGCTCTCTGAGACAGTCTTCCCACAGATACCTCTGCAGTTGCACCTCCCCTTCTTTAGGTCTCAGTTCAGGTGTCTCCTCAACACAAAGGAGAGTTGCCCCATCAAGGCACCTATGTTCTTTCTTGGGTCCCTTTCCCCTTGGCAGAGTATATAGTGAAATGTGTTTACTTGTCAACTGTCACCCCTACTAGAACCCAAGCTCCATGTGAGCAAGGATGCTGCCTGTTTTATTCAATGCTGCATCCCTAGCACAGTGCCTGGAACATAGCAGGTGTTCAGTAAGTGTTTGTTGAGTGACCACACAAACAGCCCAGCACGCAAAGCAGAGCTGCAGTGCTAAAAGCATTAAGGAGACTGCTGTGGCCTTTTCCACTCAGAATAGTACACGACTCCAAAGAGTTGTCCACTTGTTCACAGAGCCACGTTTTATCCTCAGAATCGCTTGCAAGGTCAAATGATCAAAACCATGGAGACCACTTACTTTCAAATGACCATTTGTTCAGCTCGCTGTACAAGTCTCCAACGTGGCCTCTCTCGTCACAGAGCTCATCTAGTCTACCCATAAAGTCAGCCAAGACCTTAAAAGAAAGAAACCACAAAAACACATTTTAGTCTTTGAGGGAAAACAAAAAGTTTAGAGCAGCGCGCTAACCTCAGGTCTCTCTATCTTGTGTATTCCCTGGCCAGATGGTCGCCCCCTTTGCAGCGGCACTAATTCTATACTTTCCTGGGGAGCTCACCTGACACCCTCGCAACATTGTCCTGGGTTATTTCCTCAGCGTTTCCTGCGGCCACCCTGAAGCTAAGGTTTCAGCCTTTGATCTAAATTTAAAGAAAGGAAAAACATTTCTTCTAATCAGAACAGGGAATAAACCACAAAGGGGAAATCAGTCAAGTGTCGCTGTTGGCACAACATCTCAAAGGCTGTGATGCTAGGACTACCCTGAGGTTTGCTGTTTCCATATCTGGGCAAGCAAACATCTCTTTACTGATTGGTACTGTGTTAGGCGTGTTGAACTTGGAGCCAGGAGATCTGCAATTCTGGATGCAGCTCCCTCGCTAAATGGCTCTGTGACCTTGGACGAGTTATGTAAGGCCATTATATGCCAGTTTCCAAAATCAGGGCTTTGGATGACTAAAGCCTCTCATTTCCCAAGGCTTCCATAGAACCATGCGCTGTACAAGGGTGTTTTCTTAGCTGATCCTTACAGTCTTGTGAGGGAGAACGTCCTGTCATTTCTCCCATTTCCCAGGTGAGAAAACTGAGGGGTAGACAGAGGCAAAGGCACCAGCCCTTGGACACAGCTGAGAAGCACCTGTGCTGGGCCTGGAACAAAGCTCGGGTATCTACCCAGCCCACCGTGGAGACAACGATGTTTAGTTTGCCCACACAGTGCATTCAAATGTACACTGAATTAGCTACCATAAAATATTTAGAGATTTCACACGAACATATTGATTTTCCACTACTTGTCAGTAACAATCATACTGGTAATAATAAGTAATTACAGGATCTGGCAACACTGTGTCAGTATTCCCACGGAGCAGTCATTTGCTGGAACTGGGACAGCTGTCACCTCTAGGAAGGGCACGCACTATTGCAGAGGCTGAAACCCCTACGGGGCCTGTCCTGTGCGTTTAATTAATTACCCGGCCCCTGGAAGCTTCTGAACCTGCCCTCTATCCCCTATACAATCTATGTGGGTCCAAACTCAGTTCAAAATGAACACCCAGAGTGAACAGGAAGAAAAAGAGATTATTATGGTTAAATTCCTTCCCCTCCAGCCTCTGCTGGGTAAGTGATACGTCCAAATACCTAACCATAGCACAGACTTGCCTTCCGTCCAGCATCACTTCAGAAAAGGCCTGTGCTGAAGGCACTACTATCTCTCAACACTCCATGCCATGCCACACCCTGCCTCCATATTTGCAGCAGGCTATTCTTTCTGCCAGGATGCCCTTCTCCACCTTCTTTGGCTTGTGGACTCCTACTCACTCTGCAAAATCCAGCTTAAATGTTACTACCAAGGAACTTCCTAAGCATTCTCTCCTTCAGTCATCACAGCAAACTTTTGGAGTGAGGATTGTCACTCCCATTTTATAGATTGAGAAGCTGAGGCTCAGGGAAGTTAAGCAATCAGGTTACCTGGGATGAACGGCTGAGCCTCAAATCCAAGACTGTAGGATACAAAAGTCTGTGCTTGTAACGACTCCCTTAATGGGACATTTTAAAGAAAGGGGAGAGAAAGGGGGAATAAAGGCTTTGGAGCAGGAAGATGGGGAGAGGAATGAGGAGCATGTGAAGCTCCTGAGTCATCCACAGTGCCTGCTTTGCCCTCTGCAGTTTGTAGCTGTGACTCGAGGTTTCACAAACACCCCTCCCTCCCCAAGAGACCCTGGAAAGCTGGCCCCAGCCTGCAAACCTCATTGATTTTGCTGTCCAGCTTCATAATCTCCACTGGCCTCATTAGTTTCTTCTGAAAGGCACTCCGGACCCTCTGCCAGTCTTCTCCTTCCCTGGGAGAGAAATCTGTTTAGAGCAAGTTGCAAAGACCAGAAGGAAGAGGCAGAGATTCCCCCTGACCCCAACTCTGCTACTGCATGAACTGTGTCATCAGATCAACACTGAGCATCGGCCAGCAAGTGCCTGGAGACAGTCAGCACTGGAGTATTGGCGCTGGTTTATGATAGGATGAGAAAGCACCTTTCCTCCCTCCCTGCCAAGGAAAGCGCCAGAAAGGTGACTTCCGGATAACTTGGGGTCAGGGCTG
The DNA here is from genome assembly GCA_004026665.1 of Murina feae. Classification (NCBI taxonomy): domain Eukaryota; kingdom Metazoa; phylum Chordata; class Mammalia; order Chiroptera; family Vespertilionidae; genus Murina; species Murina feae. The sequence continues at coordinate 4,390 of PVJC01011833.1, read as the reverse complement.
TGGAGGTGTCTTTACTGGGTTTGAGCTGTGAGACCAGACATCTCAATACCCAGCAGTGAGAGTGGGCACTTAAAGACTTGTCCCCCCACCCCAACCCAGCTCTGTTTGAGGAAAGATCTTGTCTTCTTTCAACCCATTGACTTGGGCTGCAGGTCACACATTGACTTGGGTTATAAGTCATCTCGGATTTATAATCTTGCTATTGCCTGCACATAATGCCATACAGCCAGAGAGCCACAGGCTCTGGAGAAAGCCCGTTCCATCAGGCGCCCTTTCACACTTGCCCACAGCTGGTGACACGGCCTGTGGTGCACCGAGCGTCACTATGCTTTTTAATTCCAGTAATTATCTCCCCAAAATATAACTATTAGACATTAAATTTGGGGGCAAAAAAAGTGCTAACTTGTTAAATGGTAACAATGAAAAAGCAAAGGAATCACATCACATTATAGCATTTATCTGTCGAGAATGCAGCCTTGATCCCCTGCTCACCCCACCTTTCGCGTGTACCTGGGTCAGCACCTCCACTTCCCTCTGGAAAAAATGGTCAGGGTGAAAAGCGAAGGAAGTTAATGTCTGGCATTTGAGCTTCCCAGAGCGGGTTACAGAGAACTTCCAGGAATAGTTCAGTTTGTATCACACGTTCCCTTGGCACACTGACTTCAGAGCCCCATCCCGCCACCATTTGCATAACGCTTTTTTGGCATTTGTCTCACGGAAAGCTTAGGCCCTGCCCGGTTGCCAGAGAGAGCGGGTGTTAAGCGGGTGCGCAGTACAGCTGTCCCTCAACCCACTCAGGTCCACCAGGAGGACGCGACTCCTTCGGGTAGCGGCTTTCTTGTCCTCTGCATAAGACGGGTCCAACTCCAGGGAACCTCTCCCCAGTTTCCAGGCGCATTAGGCACAGTTGCCAGCCCCATGGTCCCACTCTGCTCCCCTCCCCGTCCGCAGACTCACAGGATGAGCAGCCCGTAGCCCTCCTGGCGGTAGTCGCGATAGGCCTTCCAGGGTTTGATCTCCAGCCGCTGGGGGTACGCGCTCTCCGTGCGGTACAGCGCTTCCAGCAGGCAAGGCGAGCCCAGGTGCACAGAGTCGAAGGAACCCAGCTTCATGCGGAAAATGTGGCCGTACTTCCTGTGGAACTCCGCCTGCAGCGGGCCGGGCACAGCGCCAGGTCGGCACGCATCCCTGACCTTCCCGAGCGCGCTGCTCCCTGCTCCCGCCCGCTTCCTCCCAGGGAAGCCCAGACACCCGAGCGCACGGTGCGCTGCGACCGCGCGTCTTGGGGAGGGTTTGGAGCGCGGGCCAGGGAAAGGACAGGGAATCGGGGCGCGAGAAGGCATTTACCAGAGTGTGGTGCTGTTTCTTGAGCCCTCCTTTCCAGAGGATCTCCAGGAGGCTGCCCAGCAGCGGCCAGTTGGTGGGGCCCGGAAGGGCGGCCGCGTTCTGCGCCTCGCCACGTTCCAGCAGCGGGCAGAGGGGCACCTCCCGCGGCCGAGGGGGCGCGCACGCCGTGGATGTCACGGGCCTGGGTGGCTGACCGAGGCTGCGCAGCTGCTGCAGGAAGGCAACCAGGGAGCGACTCTTGCTGATGGGGCAGCTCATGGCCGCAGGGAGACCGGGCGCGGGGGACCACGCGGGGACCGAGGAGGGCGAGGCTGGTAAAGTGGCGCCCGCTGGGTTTGGGAGCTTGGCGATTGTGGGAGAGACAAGGAGGACCAGCAGATGCGATGGAGGGAGCGGAAGAAGGACAGAAAGGACCTGGGCGAGGATGCTCTATGTTGCGCTGTGCTGCAGCCTCAGGGGCGCAGGTGACTGCCCAGCGCGGCCGCAGAGGTTGGAGGAGGCAGCCGGGTTGGTGCCTCTTGGAAGACGAAGGGAAGGGATGTTGGTTTGCCTGTGGGTCTGCAGCCGCGAAGTGGAGATGTCAGGGAGGATAGCAGAGATGCTTCGGGCTCTGTGGGTTTCCCTGGCCCTCTCCACGATGCATGCCCGGGGACCGAGTATTTATGGAGACAGGCAGGCCCTGGGTGGCCAATGAGCAAGCTGAGTGGGGCGGAGAGGCCCTGGCTTGCCTGGCCCGGAGGGACGCGGGACCCGGGGGAGGGCGGGCCCGGGGAAGCTGGAAATAGGATGGAGTCAGCGAGGTGAGCGAGGGCGCCCGCGCCTCGGGTGACCGGTGCACTGCTCTCCGGGCGGAGCGCGCGGACTCCACCCCGGAGATAACCCCGGAGGCGCGCTGAGCCGGGAGTTCACTGGGTGTGCGCCCGGCGCCTCCCCGCCCTCCCGCAGCGGGCGGCCACGGCAGCCCCGCGCTTGCACAATCAGCAAGGTCTCCGAGTGCGGCCCGGGGAAGGCTGCCGGCGCCTGTCGGGGCCAGGAGCCCGTGCGCCTCCCAAGCGCGGGTTCATGCCACCCTGGACGGCATCTTTCTGCAGGGAGATCGGGAGGCGCAGCATCTACAGAGGGGATTTCACCTTCGGGTCTTGGGCACGGAGGGCCAGTTGAGTTTGCAGAAGTTTCACCTGCTGTTTCACTTTGGTTGCCATGAAGGTTTCATGACACAATGCAAATAAAGCGCCCACATTGTCCATCCCATGGCCAGCCCTCCACATAGTAGCTACCCCTTTAGGCGCCTGGGAAATGCGCCTGACAGCTTGACAGCTGAGGCTGACCTACCTCTTTCATGTCCCCCACCCCCCACCCTTTTTGGGATGCCCTGGACAAAGGGTAGGCACCTGCAGCCTCACTCCACAGCCAGCCCCCTGCCATGCCATCCTGCCCATCCCTGCAAAGTGCCCTCCCCCCCCACACACACACACACTTTCTAGTCACCTGGCTGGTAGGAGTAGAACTTTCCCTACAAATTGGGGAAGGGAAATGGAGATTTTTGTAGATTATTTGAAAGTGGCTCGCGAAGAACTGCTGTGGGGGGGGGGACGGGGGGGGCGGGCAGGACGCTGTTTCCCTCCTAGTTTTTCAGCCTCTTGCCAGGGTCCTCACCCTGGTCCTGGCCAGTCCTCCCCCCACAAGTTTATGGTCAGCTTCCAGTTCGTTCCTTGAATACCGTGGCAGTCCAACTTGAGCTTGAACACTGTCCTTCCAGATTTGTCCTGAGAGGTTTCTGACTGTTAATGTGAATAAAAATAATAGCTTATGCTATATAATAAAAGCGTAACATGCTGAGTGTTTGAGTCTTTGGTCCGTCACTGGACCAGTCACTATGATGTGCACCCTTCTCTCTCAGGGATGCTCAGAAAGAAAGGAACATATTTTCATACTTGCTGGTTTTTCACAGGAGCTGAGATATGCTGCTTTATAAACGCCAAGCAGATGCTCAGAAGGGCAGGCAATCATTAGTCTCATCGGCGCGAAAATGCCCATTGCAGGGAAATTGGTTTCTCATGTCCAGAGGAGAAAGCCCCCACTGACTTTACACTGGATCGCAGAGGGCAGCAAGACTGGTTCTTTGAAGCTTCGTCGACATTGACACACGCCCATCCTTGAGGAGGTGCAGCTAAATTCAAAATGACGACTTGGAACCCAGAGCCGGCCCTCACGCTCCCTCACTTGGCGGCTTCCCTGGCTCACTACTTAGTTTCTGTGAGTCATCGCCAGGGATCCTGCCGGGAATTACTGATGAGAGAACCCAAGTGTCTCAGAAGTGCCCGCCGTCATTACTGAGACGGGCCCAGGCCCTGCTTGGTTCTGGGAAATCTTACCAAGACCTGAAGGGATAATTATATTCCAGCCCTCACACCAAGTGACCACCGGTGACAAAATGTCTGTGCATTTGCATGTGTGATGAGGGCGGGGTGGGTGGAGGAGTCCGTGGAAGGGCAATGTCAGGTTTCTCTGTGCTGAAAACACAAAACTCTTTCAAATAGCTCCAACAGTAATACAGTTTCGTGCTTTGAAGCTTTGACGAATTTTGGGTGTGAATCCTAGACCTGCCTTCTGGTTGCGGAAACTTGGAGACTTACTCTCCACATCTGTGGAATGGACAGTGTTGGAACTGACCTCAGGAAAGCTCAAGCTTTGTGGAAATAGGAGTCATAACAGTAGCCTGTTTCCTGGGCTTGCTGTGGGAATAACACACACAGCCATGTGCTCTGTCGATGTTCCTTCACAGTGTCACTGTGTCGCATGCCCCAGGTTTTCGCAAGCTCCATACAAGAGAAACAGCTTAGATGTGTCAATTACTATTTCTTGTGTTCAACTTAATATTGCAATTTTGACTTGGAACCATATCCTATATAATAAAGAGGTGACATGCTAATTTGTCTGTAACAGTGTCCAAGTTATGACCAGTCAATGGGTTGCACACACACAGAAGGTGGGAGGCAGGGATGGAGGCAGGGACTTACCCCCAGCGGAGGCATGCCCAGGC
>PVJC01011832.1:0-40813 GCA_004026665.1 Murina feae | reverse complement strand
CTCCCATTGACCCAACGTCCCAGCAAGGCTGGCTGGACGCAGGTTTATCTCCTATAATTGATGCTGTTCCTTTAAGGCCTGGTGTTTATCTTCTATAATTGATACACTGTTCCTTTAAGGCGGCCTTCTAACTACTAAGGAAGCCTCCTCTGCCTCACCTTGCAGCATCTATAATGAAACAATTGTTACTTTTACTGGTGAGGCCTGGGCTGCTCTTTCCTTCAGCTCCCGAGGATTCTGTGATTGTTACATTGTTTCAAATCTGTGTTTCGCTAGAGGCAGTTTGAGCGGAGCGGGCGCAGCTTCACTTTCACTCCTGCCGCAATGGAAACTGCCCTTTACTCAGGTCCGTGAGTGGTGGCCTCCATGTTGGCTGGGCTAATTTGCATACAGCCGCTCTGATTGGCTGGTGGGTGTGGCTTACCCTGTCTCGGAGAAATGGTTAATTTTACTATTTCGCTTTTATAGAGTAGATACTGAAAGGTATCCTTTCAGAAGAGGATGAAGAAAAAATAAAGACAAAAAATTATGAACAACAAATACATATCTATCAACGAGTGAATCTAAAAATCAAGTGAATAAAAAATCTGATGAACAGAATAAACTGGTGAATAGAATAGAATCAGAGGCATAGAAAGGGAGTGGACTGACAATTTTCGGGGGTAAAGGGTGTTGGGGTGCGGGAAGAGAATGGACAATGATTGTACACCTATGGATGAGGATGGGGGGGAGGGGGACAGAGGTTGGGGTGGGAACTGGGAGGAGGGGAGCTACAAGAGGAACAACTGTAACAATATGAACAATAAAGATATTAAAAAAAAGAAATACCAAATTTAACATTAAGTGAGTCTCTTTGGTCTGAAATGCTGTAAACATTCACAGTGAAGTTGAGGTCATTCAGGTGCTCAGAAGAATGAATTCCTAACTCAAAATGAAATTTTTATTGCCAGGTGAATAAATGTTACTCAATTGTCTGAAAGCTTTGTTATTTATTAGTTTATTAATTTTAATAATCTTTAAAAATATCAAGGCTTTCTAATTTGGGGGAAGAGCAATTTAAGATGATCTTTCAGAGAAATAAAGTATAATTTGTGGGACTGACTATAACACTTTCTAACTGCTACCATGGAAACTACCATTCTTCTCCTCATTGTAACATAATATAAAAACCTTATATAATTTAGGGATTTCATGTTAAATTGGTTCTTGACAATCATTGGCAACAAAATGTAATTCAGTGGGTCATCTGGCTCATGAATACACCATGATGAGTTAAAAAAAATAGCCTATAAACATGCATGTTATTAAAGTATATATTTGCTTTAGTTCCAGGTACATAAATTCCTGGTGTTTCTGCTTGAAAACTCCTGACAGCTGAAACAGCAGGAATTCATGAACCAGTAAGTTATTCTTAGAGAAGTTATTCAATGTAAAGTATATTAAATGGACTCCTATCTCCACTCTGAATAAGAAGGGGACACCACTTGCCAAATTGTCAGGTTTCCAAATTTCCCTTAATATTCACCAAGCTAGTATTCTTCAAAGAAGAAATGGGATACTAGAGAACAGAGTAAAAATTTGGCACCTGAGTCTGAGACTGGGCACTTAAGATTCCAGTTCTTTCTTGGGTGTGAACAAGCTGACCAAATACACTAGAAGCTCTTTATTATTTAAGAAGATGGAGTCTTAACTTGTGTCAGTGAAGGCAGTTAGGCTGTACACATCAGGTGAGTCATGCAGCTCTGGATAAGTGGCTCAGTTGGTTGGAGCATTGTCCTGTACACCAAAAGGCTGTGGGCTTGATTCCCAATCAGGGCACATACCAAGGTGCCAGTTGGTTTCCCAGTCAGGATGGCGTGAAAGAAAGGCAACAGATTGACGTTTCTCATATCAATGTTCCTCTCTCTCTTTCTCTCTCCCTGCCCCATTGTCCCTTCCACTCTCTCTAAAAAATCAATGGGGGGAAAAAATCCTTGTGTGAGGATTAACAAAAAATAAAAAAATAAATACATACATAAAAGCACAAGGTCAAATTCACAATTCAAGACAGTACCCATCTCTTCAAGATTGACAACATGTGGGTAAAATGTGCATTGCCTTTTTGAATTAATTATCTTGAATAAAATCTAAATAGTATTAGTTAGGCAGTAAATTTTATATTTTAAAGGAACTTCAATATACCCACACTATATTATTATATTCTTTTTCTATTTATGTTTGCTATTATAATTCATTGTATTAACTTTCATTACATCACTTCATGGGTTTAGTAAATGCTACAACAGAAATTGATCTGTATGGGCTCATTGTATTCATAGAAGAACTTTATTTTTTAATATGTTTTTATTGATTTTAGAGAGAAAGGAAGGGAGAGGGAGAGAGGGAGAGAGGGAGGGAGACAAAGAAACATCAATAAGCTGCCTCCTTCATGTCCTCTATTGGTATCAAACCTGCCACCAGGGTATGTGACCTGACCAGGAATCAAACCAGCAGCTCCCAGTGTAGGGGATGATGCTCAACCAACTGAGCCACACCAGCCAAGGACCATAGAAGAAGTTTAAACCAAAAACAGAATTTATGCTGTAATGTGAAGGGTCTCTTCACAGATATGGTGCAAGGGGAGGAGGTTGGAATGACAACCAGACTCATTAGTTTTCAAGTTTACTCTGTAGGACAGAAATTGATGTTTTTTGTATCACTATGAATGTAAAGCATGTGCTCTCTAGTACCAACCTTTCCCACATAGTGGTACACAGAGAAATAGCAATATCTGTTCAATATTTGGCGTAAAAGTTCAGTTTTATTTATAGCTGGAAGCTGATCTTGACTTTATCTAGCTACCCAGAGGGCTGAGTGCATCAATATCCTAGCACACCTGTAACACATTCATGATTCATATGTTTTTCTAGGTAATAATTATGGTATAAGCAAATTCAGAGTACAGCCAGGTGCCCAATGGGTATGTGTCCTACCAATAGTTTCACAGTGAAGTATAACAACTAAGAAAGTGTTGTATAATGTTTTAGAAACCAAATTAAATCCAAATAAGAGCTAGGGAAGCCATTTAATAGACTATGTAGTCGTTAGTTACTATTATTTCTGTGGATATTTCCTGCCCCTAATTGCCTTTGGTAAATATGTATTCAGGGTTAACGTCTCATTGTATAATGAGCACAGGAAAAGGAAATTGTTTATTTAGATACTCCAGATAGCGTTCTTATTGAATCCATACTAGACTGCTAAATTACTTTGAAGGTTAAGTAAATCATGGCTGGGGGGAAAAGATGGTGGCGGGCAGGACAGCAGTAAGGGAGCGAAAGGGGAATGGTGTGTGTGTGTGTGTGTGTGTGTGTGTGCACACACACGTGCGTGAGTGAGAGACAGATCCTGCAGGACTTTTGGGGGATGGCAGACTGGGCTTTCTTAGATGGATAGCCCCTGTGACCATTGCAAGCACTCCCTGGCGGCCAGTGCTGGCAAAGAAGACATGCCATCTTGAAGGGGAAAGTTGCTGTGACTAGGAGCCCAGCCTGACCACCATCCAGACTTGCCTCAGACAACACCCAAGACCCTACAGCCGTTCTGTCCAAAGACTTGCTACCTCAGCTGCAGATCCACAGACACTAGGACTCCAGCCTCTCCAGCCACAGGCTCTTGGGAGTCCCAAAGTGTGTGACCCTCCCACTAGTCCACCACTGCCACCACACGCTTCCCAGTGACTGGGCCCTCCAGTGACTCTCCAGGTATGTGACCTTCCTGCTGACTCACGTCAGCAGCCACAGGCATTGATCAGCCAGAGTGACCAGAAGGAAGGAAATAATAAAGATCAGAGTGGAATTAAATGACATAGAGATTTTTTAAAAATGCAAAAGATCAATAAAACCAAGAGCTGGTTCTTCGAAAGAATAAACAAGATTGATGAACCTCTAGCCAGGTTCACCAAGAAGCAAAGAGATATTGCCCAAATAAACAAAATCAAAAATGAAAGAGGCAAAATAACACACAGAAATACAAAGGATTGTAAAAAATATATATATACTATGAACAACTAGTCAACCTAGAAGAAATGGACATATTCCTAAAAAAAACACAACCTTCCAAAACTCAATAAGGAAGAATCAAAAAATATGAATAGGCCTATAACTATGAAAGAAACTGAAGCAGTAATCAAAAAACTTCCAGCAAACAAAAGCCGGTGGCTTCACAGGGGAGTTTTACCAAACATTCAAAGAAGAGCTAAAACCTACTCTCCTCAGACTATTCCAAAAAATTCAAGAAGGCACAATTTTGAGCTCTTTCTATAAAGTTAGCATTACCATAATCCCAAAACCAGATAAAGACACTACAAAGAAAGAGAATTACAGGCCAATATATCTGATGAACATAGATGCTAAAATCCTCAACAAAATTCTAGCAAATCAGATCTAGCATTACATTAGAAAGATCATGCACCATGACTAAGTGGGATTTATTCCAGGGATGCAAGGATGGTACAACATCCACAAATCAATAAATGTGATGCATAACATAAACAAATTGATAGATAAAAATCACATAATCATATCAATTGATGCAGAAAAAGCATTTGAAAAAATCCAACACCCTTTCTTGATAAAAACTCTCAGCAAAGTGGGAATAGAGGGATCATACCTCAACATAATAAAAGCCTTATATGACAAACCTACAGCCAACATTATACTCAAAGGGCAAAAACTAAAACCAATTTCACTAAGAACATTAACAAGATAGGGATGCCCACTCTCACCTGTTCAACAGTACTGGAAGTGCTAGCCAAAGCAATCAGACAAGAAGAAATTAAAGGTATCCAAATTGGAAAAAAAGTAAAACTGTCATTATTAGCAGGTGACATGATATTGTACATCAAAAACCCTAAAGACTCCATAAAAAACTACTTGATTTAATAAATGAATTAGAAAATGTAGCAGCATACAAAATTAACACCCAGAAATCTATGGCTTTATTATATATCAATAGTGAACTCACAGAAAGAGAAACAAACAAACAAACAAACAAACAAACAAAAAACAATCCCACTCACCATTGCACCAAAAAATTAAGATATCTAGGAATAAACTTAACTACTGAGGTAAAAGTCCTGTACTCAGAAAACTATAGGAAATTGCAAAAAGAGATAGAGGAAGACATATACAAGTGGAAGACTATACCGTGCTTATGGATTTGTATAATCAACATCATTAAAATGTCCAAACTACTTAAAGCAATCTATAGATTCAATGCACTCCCCATTAAAATACCAAAGGCATATTTTACAGATCTAGAACAAAGTCTCCAAAAATTCACATGAAACAAAAGAAAGATCCCAAATGGCCACAGCAATCTTGAGAAAGAACAAAGTTGGAGGGATCACATTACCAGGTATCAAGCTGTACTACAAAGCCACTGTTCTCAAAACTGTCTAGTACTGGCACAAGAACAGACATAGAGCAATGGAACAGAACAGAGAACCCAGAAGTCAACCCAAGCCATCATGCTCAATTAATATTTGACAAAGGAGGCATCAACATACAATGGAGTCAAGACAGACTCTTCAATAAATGGTGCTGGGAAAATTCAACAGATAAATGCAAAAAAAAAATGAAACTAGACCACCAACTTACACCATACACAAAAATAAACTCAAAATGAATAAAAGACTTACATCTAAGATGGAAAACCATAAATATCTTAGAAAAATCCATAGGCAACAAAATATTAGACGTATGTTGTAGCAATATGCCTTTACCAATACAACTCCAAGGGCAATGGAAACTAAGGAGAAAATAAACAAATAGGATTACATCAAAATAAAAAGCTTCTGCACAGCAAAAGAAACCATCAACAAAACAACAAGAAAGCCCACTGCATGGGAGAACATATTTGCCAATGTTATACCCAATAACAATTTAAACTCCAAAATTTATAGGGAACTCATACATCTTAATAGAAGGAAGATAAATAATTCAATAAAAAAAGTGGGTAAAGGACTTAAATAGATACTTTTCAAAAGTGGACATACAGAAAGCCAAGAGACATATGAAAACATGCTCAAAGTCACTAATCATCCAAAAGATGCAAATCAAATGACAATGAGGTACTATCTCACACCTGTCAGAATGGCTATTATCAACAAATCAACAAATGACAAGTGCTGGAGAGGATGTAGAGTAAAAGTAACCCTCGTGCACTGCTGGTGGGAATGCAGATTGGTGGAAAATAGTATGACGTTTTCTCAAAAAATTAAAGATGGAACTCCCATTTGAACCACTAATCCCACTTCTAGGAATATATCCCAAGATCAGAAACACCAATCAGAAAGGACACATGTTCATATGTTCAGAACAGCACACGTGCCCATCAGCAGATGAATAGATTAAAAACCTGTGATACATCTGCATAATGGAATACTACACTGCTGTAAAATGAAAGAACTTTTAACCATTCACAGCAGCATGGATGAACATGGAGAGCATTATGCTAAGTGAAATAAGCCAATCAGAGAACAACATAAACTGATGAACAAAAATAGATCCAGCCCTAACTGGTTTGGCTCAATGGATAGAGCATCAGCCTATGGACTGAAGGGTCAGGTTGAATTTTGGTCAAGGGCATGTACCTTGGTTACAGGCACATTCCCAGTAGGAGGTGTGCAGGAGGCAGCTGATCGATGTAGCTCTCTCATCAATGTTTCTAACTCCCTATCTCTCCTCTTCCTTCCTCTCTAATATATATATATCTCCTATATAATAAAATTGTAATATGCAAATTGACCATCCCTTCAGGATGCCTAACCCATGCCCATCAGCCAATCAGGGTGACTGTATGCAAATTAACCCAGCCAACATGGAGGCCGGCACTCACGGACCTGAGTAAACAGGCAGTTTCTGTTGCAGCAGGAGAGAAACTGTTTGTAGGCCACCTGGGCTTCTCTTCATTCCAGGGAACAACATATTTGCAACATTGTTTCAATCCTAGAAGTATCAGAAGCTGAAGCAAACAGCAGACCGGGCCTGACTTCTTAGGGAAGCATTGTTTCATTATAGAAGCCAGAGCTGAAGCAGAGAGGAGGTTTCGTTAACTGCCTAGGCCCTGGCTTAAAGGAACAGTGTATCAATTATAGAAGATAAACAAACCCCAGAAACCTGCTTCCAGCCAGCCTGGCTGGGACATTGGGTCAATGGGAGCTGTGGGCAGCCTGAAAGCCTGAAAGCCACCAGCCCCTCACCCAGGCTGGCCAGGTACCCCAGTAGGGACCCAAAACCTGAAGGGAGTGTGGGAAGCCTGAAAGCCTGAAAGTGCCCCTCAGACCCGCACCCAGGCTGGCCACACCCCAATGGGGTGAGGGATGCCACTGGGGGGCTTGGCCAGCCTACAAACAGCCATCAGCCCCTCAACCAGGCTGACCAGGCACACCAGCAGGTGGACATCCCCAGAGGGGTCCCAGACTGCGAGAGGGCACAGGTCGGGCTGATGGACCTCCCGAGTGCACAAATTTTTGTGCACCAGGCCCCTTGTATATATATATATATATATATATATATATATATATATATATATATATATACACACACACACACACACACACACACACACATACAGAGAAGCATCGAACATACTGTCAAATTTTAGAGGGAAGGCAGGGGGTGGGGGTAAGAGATCAACCAAAGGACTTGTATGCATGCATATAAGCATAACCAATGGACACAGACACTAGGAGTTGAGGGATGTGCTGGGGGATAGGGGTGACCAGGGAGAGGTCAACGGGGTTAAAAGGAGACTTATGTAATACTATACGTAATACTTTAAACAATAAAGAATTTTTTAAAAAATAAATCATGACTGGCAAGTTGAAATTGGTGAACTAGCCCCAGTTAAACCTCTGGTGTATTTTTGGACCTCAACCACTTTGCCTTGTGCTTCTCACTTTGTATCTCAATATAGAAAAGAATACAACTTGCCTTCTTATTTTTTTATTTTTTATTTTGTGGTAATAGAACAAAGAGAAATGAGGAATTTACGGTAGAAGTTGGCTGTGAGAGACTGGCCGGTTTCTCATGGTGAGCACTCCCGCAGGTCAGAGCAGAAAGACTGCTGTGGTTCCCATTTGCAAAAACAGAACGAGTTCCCTCTAAATGTCACACCAGACATTTAGTGGTACATCCCAGAGACGCCCCAGTCTCACTGTGTGGGTTCTACAGGGTCAGCAGGTATCAGCTGGGTTCTCAGCCATCTGTCCTTAGAAATGTCTTCACATTCCTATATGGGAGTTGGACTTGAGATTTCATAAGCCAAGGTCACAAATGTCTTTAGGGAAAGAAAGTGGGTCACACATTCAACAACCTGATGAAGCACGAAAACCATGATTACATGACTTTTCTATCTTATTCCCACCAGATTTCTTCAGCATAATTGCATTAGACATATATCCTGGAAAGCATTTTTTGGATTACATAATCTGCAAATATTGTGAGTAATCTCTTTATAATTATGTTATGAGTATAATTTTAAGGAATGATTAAAAAGGTAGAATGGTACTTTTGAAAGGTGTGACTTAGTTGTAGAGAAATGGGAAGATTACATTATTACAAAGGGCTTAGATTAGTTACTACATTGAAAGTAAGATTTAGAAGCTCTCCTTAACCTTGTCTACTCAAATTTGGGTCATTTCCACAATACTTTAGTTTTTTATTTTTTCTAACCCATGCTAACTTACCTATACACTTTCTTAAAATGCTAGTCTACTAAGGATGTGACCAAAGAAGACAAAAGCAAAAATCATAACCCTCATATTTATTCTACTCTTATTCTGAAAATTAATATCCCTACATGCAATTTTGGGCGACTTTCCTGGTCCTGACTGTGGTGTTGCACACATTAGGCTTGTGGCTATCTGTGTCTCCTGCTGTCCCTTACTTTCCCCCTCCCCTTTAGTAAATGCTTTTAGAAACAGATGCTCATGCTTCATGGTCATCATCAATGGCTCATATTCTAATTCATGTGACTAAAATGGAGTCATGAATTTACCTAATTCGCTTACTCATGCTATTTATAGATATCTCAACCACAACTGCATTACAGCCCTCAGACCTGGAGTGTTCAAGGACCTGCATCAGCTAACTTGGCTGTAAGTATTCTAGCTTTTCCTGGCCCAATCTTAATAATATTTATCAGTGTTCACAGTTTCCATCTATTTGTGTATCTTGTTTACTATTCTTATTTTTCTAGTTGTCACATAATCTGGAGCACTTGACAATTTGAGTGGTAGCTATGTGAAAATAATTGGTGCCATGTCCTTGCAGGTTGGCCTCTGAGCCCAGAACTGGGCTCGCTGAGGCTTCTATTCACCCAGAGTTTACCTATGGCCGCATTTCTCACCTCAGGTCTATTGGCATATAGTCCCAGATAATTCTTTGATTGGGGGAGGAGGTAATGTCCTTGTGCATTTTAGGATGTTTAGCAGCCTCTGTGGCCTCTACTTCTACCTCATTGGATGCCAGTAGTACTAGCCACCTGAATGTAACAATCAAAAATGTGTCTAGACACTCCCAAATGTCCCATGGGAGAGAAATTGCCCTGTGTGGAAAACCACTGATCTAGAAAGTAAGCAAGTTACGAATTTTTTAGGTTTCCAGAGCACAAAAGACAGAGTGTATAGTGACTTTTGGTGTTTCACCACGTTCAAGGCTGAGCCACCAACCTTACTCCAAGGGGTCTCACCTCAGATATCTGTGTTTTCATCAGGGAAATGAACAAAGGGCAATTAGAAGGCACTCAGTATCTGCTTGCCCATTTTCCATATTTCACCCTAGTCTAATTGAAAATATCAGGGCCTCAATTTTACCCAGACCCTGTATAAACTGTGGTCCCAGGCTTAATATTGCAGGTAACTTTCTTAATCTTTCTAGGCCTCTTTTCCTCATCTGTTAACTGAAATCATAATTCCTTTTTAAGAGCGATGTTATGAGGACTGGCTTGCATGACATATGTAAAGTGCCATATGCATTGTGCCTAGCATATAGCAGCTGCTCAGTGTCACTCCCTTCTTTAGATCCTCAAGAACTTCTAGCAATAAGAGGAAATAGTATTTGGCTTCAAAAGCAACAAAAGAAAAGAAGGCATATTTCCCCTTAGTCTATTTTTTTTTTTAGGAAATACCATATAGACTTAAAATCAGTAATTTGAACATGTAAATATTTTCACTCTTTCACCCTCTAAGTTCCTAATGAATTTATTTGCATCAACACCATTAAATACAACATTTAAATACTGTGAGACTATGGAATCATTTGTATTTCCTAAACATTTTTTTTCAATTCATTCTTTATTTAGTCAATTAGTGGGTCAAAGCATTTAGGAATTTCAAGTTCAGCCATTGAGTAAATAAAAGTAGCTTGTGTGGGACCCACGCGTCCAGAGGTGAAGGGCAAAACTTGGGTCTGAAAGTCCATCAGTATGGACTTGCTGAATGCTGGGTTGGGCTTTGAGAGGAAAGAGCTGCCTTACCACATGGTGAAGGGAAAGCTCTCATGGAATGAGTGAGCCTAGTGTGAAAGAACAGGAAGGGGGACAACAGGTGTTGGATATAGGCAGGATTATCACAGGCCTTTAATTGTTCCTGGTTTTACTTCAAAAATATCTCTGACTTTGGAAATGTTTGTGATCTGTTTTGTCAGAATTCTAGATGATAATCCAATAACCAGAATTTCACAGCAGCTATTTGCTGGATTAAATTCCTTGTTTTTTCTGTAAGTATACATCTCTCTTTCAATACATCTGTCTGTACATTGCAATGACATCTAACACCAGCTTATAAAAAGAACTTAGAAAAATCAAGCCCACTATGATCTTCATTAGTCAAAATCTCTCTTGTATTTGCAGTCACAATTACTGTTGCTACTTTCTGGCCAGGGTTCATGTATATTTAAGTCTATCAGTTGATTTTTTTCAAATCTCCTTTCCTTTCTTTTAGTCCAAAGGCATGTTTACATTTTCAGTGGTTGATCAAAGATCATGTTCATTGTTATCTCCTAACTACATATAAATTGAGTGGAATCTCCTAGAAGATTAGTCCCAACCACATTTTTAACAGAGGAAAATGTGTCCTTGCCCATCAAGAGTCACTGGAATGAAAAAATATTTGCCCTACCAACAGAGTCACTCTCATACTTAGGTTGTCACTGTTTATTAATAGAATAGAATGATCTATCAGCAGGGGTCTATTATGTCTCTTTGCAGTTAATCAGATAATATCATTATTTCTCCGTTTATCAGGGGGGACCATAATATCACAAATTAATTTTGCAGCTTAACATGCTCATGAGTTGTTTTGTGTGTTTTTTTGCCCAAATATCCTCTATATCACTTCTTAGATTTAATGCCAGTTCCAGTGTAGCTCTTTAATGTTGTAAATGATGATTGTTTCCCTTAAGAAGAAACTTTGGATTAGCAATGCTGGAAATGATTGCAAATTTGGAGTTTACATAAAAAAAATCACCTAATATATATTTCATTTAATATTTTACTTCATCTCATGAAATTAAATTGTATAACATTTATTCTCAGGTCATATGTCATACTGATGCACTCACAGCTTCATATCTAGATAGCATTTTGAAGAGGAAGTTATGTTGATATTCTTTATCCTAATAAATCAATTTTAGCATACAAGCTTCCATATTATCCTATCTAACAAACGAGTAATATACAAATTAAGCATCACTCTATCACAAAGATGGTCTCCTCCATAGCCACACGATGGTGGCGCCCAGTGTGGCTCAGCCCCGCCACTGAAGTGGTCAGGCCTGTTAGCCAGACAGGTGGCGGAGAAGGCAGGGGGCCCGAGGGGTGGAACAGGTGATCAGAGGGGGCTGTGGGTCCCTGCCCAGGCCAGAACTCTTTGCCAGAGGTCTCAGGCATGGGCAAGGGCGGAGTCAGTGGTCAGAGGGGCAGGGGTGGAGCCTGCTATCGCAAGCATCTGGGAACAGGCAGAACTGGCAAAGCAGGGGCCTGAGGTTCTCCTGCTCAGGCCTGCAGCCTTGGCCAGAGGCTGCCAGTGGGGCAAGGGCAGAGGCGGCGATGGCAGGAGGCAGGATCAAAGCCGATGATCGCAGAGGCCTGGGCTCTGTGAAGCCAGTGATCAGAGGGGCTTGGGTGTCTCCTGACTAGACAAAAGAGTAATATGCAAATTAACCCTCATTCCATCGCAAAGATGGCGGCAGCCAGGGAGCTGTATCGAGGCAGGAGGCTTGCATTGTCCCGGTGATAGAGGAAGCCAAGATTCCCACCTGCCCTGTGGGCCCTGAGCTCCACTCAAGGCAACAAACTTTCAATTATAGAAGTTCAATAAATCCCAGATACCTGCTTCCAGCCCGTGGCCATGACCAGCCTGATAACAGCCCTCAGCCCCCACTCAGGGTGGCCAGGCACCCTAGTATAGACCCCCACCCTAAAGAGGATGTGACAAGACTGCAAACAGCCATCAGCCCCTCACCCAGACTGACCAGGCACTCCAGCAGGACATCCTTCAGGGCAAACCAGCCGACCCTCACCTGTGCACCAGGCCTCTATCTTATATAATGAAAGGTTAATATGCAAATTGACCCTAACAGCAGAACAACTGGGAATGACTGGTCACTATGACACACACTGACTACCAGGGGGCAGATGCTCAATGCAGGAGCTGCCCCCTGGTGTCAGTATGCTTCCACAGGGGGAGCTCTGCTCAGCCACAAGCCAGGCTTACATCTGCCAGTACAGCGGTGGTGGTGGGAGCCTCCCCTGCCTCCTCAGCAGCGCTAAGGATGTCTGACTGCAGCTTAGACCTGCTCCCCACTGGCAAGTGGACATCCTCTGAGGCTCCTGGCTGCCATAGTGATGTCTGGCTGTCAGCTTAGGCCCGATTCTCTGGGGAGCAGGCCTAAGCCAGCAGGTGGACATCCCCTGAGGGGTCCCAGACTATAAGAGGGCATAGGTCAGGCTGAGGGACCCCTCTGAGCCTCCAAGTGCTCTTAAAGTGGCATATCATTGCTTCTTTTTAAAAGTTTTATTTTTTAAAATTTAAGTATAGTTAGTATACAATCCTATATTGGTTATACTAGTTCCAAGTGTACAACATTAATTAACATCTTTTTTTTGTGTAAAGGTCTATGGTTAATAACTACTTAGAAGCCCTTCCCAAGCAGATGTGTGCCCAAATGCCTCAACTTAACTGGATGTGAGTATTCATGTAGGTGTTAGTTTGTTATTTGCACAGTTTGCTGAAGCTAGCCCTGAAGTTAATTCATAGTTACATAAAAATGCATCTATGTCTTCTTTCGGAAACTAAAATCTGATCCTGTTACTTTCTGGTTTAAAACTCTTTTGAGAATTCCAATGGGTGTGAGGTTAAAGTTTATACCACCTCCTTGAGCACCTGGGAACTATCATTTCCCTCCTTCACCCTATCTGGTCTCTTTCCCTGTCCCTCCACTCTCATGCCTTCTTTACACATGCACCAACAAGTCACTTCACTCAGCACACATGGTTGACTTGAAAATCTTGCTCCTTTATTCTTTTGATTAACTCTGATTCCCTTCAAAATTCCCTTAAACATCACCTCCAGGGGGCCATCCTTGACACACTTACCAATTTCAGTGGCTGCCTCTGTGCTCCCCTTATGCCAAGAACAGACTTCCACTATGCCACCCAGTTCTACCCTGCACATCTACTTCACAGTACTAGACCACTGGTTTACTGTGTGTCCCCTACCCTTTTAGAAACTTCATGAGGGCAGAAACCCACCTATGATTAGCACAATGATTGGCACATAATAGGAGCTCAACAAAACTCAATTAAATGAAAATGCTAAACTATTTCAATTCTTTGTTGGCTTTTAATCAATACTTATTTAATAATTCATTTAAATTCCTTCATGGCTTCATCACCACTACCCACCATTCTTTATCACATTTATCCACATAGTTCCTTGAAGTAGGCAGTGTAGTCAAAAGTAGCCATTTCCTACACTGGGAAAGTCCACTAGAACTCTACTCACATCAACTCAGGGGACTTATAGCCCACAAAATTATAAATTTAGTACCTAAATTATTGATTCTGTCTGAACTGGCCTCAATGTGACAATACTAGTAGGTGGCCCTGTGTATACTTACTGTATATTTACTTACATGCCTGTTATCAAAAGGCTTTTATGGCATAAAGGGCTCACTGAGGCATAGTAGAAAGAGTGGCCACTTTCCATCCTGCAAATCAGGATATATATCTTGACTCTGACATTTAGTATTTGGAAGATAACTTAGATTTGAGTCTCTCCTTCAGAAAAATAAAGACAATATTGGCAGAATATAAGATGTAACTATCTATTACACAATGGTTAATGTCAAGGCTTTACAGTCAGACAGATATGGATTAGAAGGGCAGTTCTACCACTTACTAGCTGTTTAACCAGAAAAAAAAGTGAATTTCTGAGAAACTCAGATTCCTCACATATGACATGGGGGTGATAATACCAACTTAGGTACTCAAAACAGTACCTGACAACATAAAAATCCAATAAATGGCAGCTACCGCTATTATGGGGATAATATTAGAATTATTAATAGCATGGCATCCAGCATAGACAAATACTCACTAAATACTGGGCTGCTCTTTCCCTCAATTTTATTAAGTTCTAAGATCAATTGAAAAAAAAGAAGCATAATATGAATTATACTAACTGCAGTAATTAGGAGGGAAGCATAAAAATGGGAACTAAGTAAAAATACATATCAGAATAGTTGTATCAACAAAAAGTGCCTCTAGACATACAATTTGTGCAAAAATATTAAAATATATTTCCTCCATGATTTTTAGGGATTTGGAAGGCAATGGAATAAAGTATCTTACAAATTCTACCTTTCTGTCATGCGATGCACTCACTGTTCTGTAAGTATGCAATGAACTTTGGTAAATAAGGGGCTATCCAATATTTGATTTGAAAATATTGACAAAGAATTTTACAATAGTGTCTTATTTACAACCTTAGTCTGAAACTGCAGTATTATAAAATGCCCAGGTAGCTTGATTTATTTTGAAAGGGGTCCAAGCCTTACATTTAGTGGCCACCATGTAGGTTTTCGGCTGCTCTTCCTGTTTTTGAGGACAGTAAGTATTTCTGTGCATCCTCTCAGCTAAATTCATACCTAAACCTATGTTCTGAGAAATGAGATCATGTATAGGGAAGTAGTTAGTTATCTAGTGATTGTTACTGCCAATTACATTTATCACATGATCTCTCTCTCTCAAAAAAAAAATTGTTTTAATTCTAAAGAGAAAAACATCTAATGTGTTCTGATAGGCCAAAGATTCTGATTGGTGATTCTGATTGCCAATAATGTTTTTGTGGGGGCTGGAAGGCAGATGAGTTAATTAATTGACACATTTGCACTGGAAAACTTAAAATCATATGCATGTGGAAAATTTATCTATTTTCCATATAGATAAACAATTAGTAATGTTGGTTGGTTGGTTGGTTGGTTGGTTTGATGGGTGATTGCAAAAGTTGGAGTCTATCCATTTGTAGTAGCCTAACCACTATTCTCTAACAAATTAAGAGATAAGGCTATTGCCAAGTTGCACATTTATCTATCAGATTGCAGATAAGCATGTTTAATGAGAAAAGAGATGATCCCACTCAGGGAATACAAAGAATTTATTACTTTTCTCATGGATAATGAGAGTGAATACTGGAAAACTAAACAAAATACATCAATTACTTCTATTGTATAGCTTCACTCAGCTTTTGAATCACTTTCGTACTCATTATCTCTCATTCAGCACCTCTGTAAAGCAGGTGGCGGCTGACCTCCCCACTTTCTGCCATTTCTCCTAGAGGATTCCATTTACACACAAAGTAAAACCAATGTGCTCCCACCAAATGTAAAATTTGTTTGTGGCCCCAGAAACTACTGAGGTTGGTTAAGCTTTGCTCTTTCTGGCTTTCTTCTAAGGAACATGCCTTACACAAGAATCCTTTCAAAGCCTTCTGGAGAATTATTAACAGGTTTCAAATCTAATATTACTTGTGTTTATTTGAGAAAGAAACACTTTCTAAAATTATGAGAATCCAAACAAAATGCAGCTTTATAGACCACACTCAACACCTCAAACTACTTATGACAGCATTTCCTAGAGAGGATATGTGGACATCCTCAGTGAGAAATTCCAGCCTTATTTCCACACTAGAACCTACCTCACTTTGAGACTTCAAAGGAGGCTTGGGGAATTTCACCAGATCAATGGCCTGTCCCAAGGAGAACTGGTTACTGCAGCAGACACAAACCAACAGTGCTGACTCTCACCATGTCTTACAGGTTTCTGCCTAGAAATCAAATTGATTTTGTTCCAGAGAAGACATTTTCTTCATTAAAAAATTTAGGAGAACTGTAAGTAGCATTGTCTACTAGGAAAATATGATTGCTTCTTCCAAGATGATAAATTTAATTGACTAGTGAGACTGCTTTTCCACTAGTAGCAATCAAAATCCTGTAGACTACTGGAAATTCAAAATCCATTAAGAAAACCAACATTATCCTAAAGTCAAAAGCAAAAATAAATTAGACATGAGCTTAATATGGATTTAACCTACTTCAATCTCCCTGCCTGTTTTCTTTGAGTAATTTCATGTATATGTGTGCTTGGGAATAAATGAATTTTCATAGCTCCTTAAACTCAGTGATTATTATCTCTAGTGACTAAAGTGTAGTTAATAAATGCTTGCTGAATGAATAACTGACTAACTGAAATACTATTAACTAATATAAAGAAAGGAACAAAGATACTTTTATTTCTTGAGAAATTATGACTTCTAGAGCAGATGAAGCAAACACTGGCATCAGGAATGAGACAGGCTCATGGACCTTTTTCTGTTCAAACACATGTTTTGTAGACCTAAGCCTTTGAAAAAGCATCTGTATTGTTATTAATTAATTGTCACCCACATGGTTATGTTTCATTGGAAGTTAAAATTATGTTATATTACAAATAGTGGCAATTAGGGAAGAAAGCTCCTCCCCCTGATGTGAGGTCTAAAAATGGAAACTAATTTCTTAATTAATCTCTTCCCCATTCTTTATACCTTATTTTGACATTCAAAAATGACTGGGGGAAATAACTCAGTCAGAGTAATTTGAAAGCCATGGCCAGTTGTTTGGAGCATAGCCCCATACACTGAAAAGTGCCGGGTTCAATTCCCAGCCAGGGAGTATACCTAGGTTGTGGGTTCAATTCCCAGTTGGGGTGCATATGGGAGGCAACTAATCAATCTTTCTCTTTCACATCAATGTTTTTCTTTATCTCTCTATCTCTCTCTAAAAGAACAAGTAATTTGAAAAATAATTCATGAATTTCATGAACAATTAAGATACTTAAAATACTTCAATTTAACTCATGAGTATCATAAGCCAAATCCATAAATATTTATTAAGTGCCTAGTGTGTACAAGGCACTGTGCTAAAATTAAAAATATCATTTTATGGTAAAAAATTAAGGGCAGATCACTCAGAAGAGCTTGCTCATTTCTCAAAGGGTTTTTTTCTGATCAGATCTTGGGAGATGGATATGGATTTGGGTTATGGATTGGAGAGAAGGAGCAGCTCAGGGTAAATAGGCATGGGTTTATGTACAAACTTCAGAAAACAGTGGGAAGAAGTCCATATTTTGAAAATTTTCCTAATCTTCCTCTTATCCTATACTTAGAGCCACTCCTGCTCCAAATAAAAGAGTCTAATTAAGAGACACCTTCTTGCTTCTTTAAGCCTGCCAATAATAATGTCTCAATCCACATAACATCAGTAAGATAAAAGAAATTTGTAAGTTAAAAGAATTAACTTGAACAAGGCATTTATATTTCTTGAGTTTACAAAAATGTTAGGTCATTTTACTGTGCCTTCACAACAACAACCCCTCCTGGAGAGGAATAGCAAGCTTGTGTGAGGACACTGAAGTCTTTTCTCCCCCAAAATACTGCCCTTTCTTTTTCAGTGTAACGCTTTGCAGAACATGTTCTAGGTGTACAAGATCATGGTCACCTTACTCGGTTGTCAGGCTCCCTTACCCTTGCACACCTGTGGCTTCCTTCTGTGCCAAGACCTAAGCGTGCTCCTCCATCTAAAGTCAGGTCAGAATTTCCAACTGGCAGGACCTCTACACTTGAATGTCATCACAATCCCTCAAGAGTAATTTGTTAAGACAACTCTTACCCTACTGCCAGTTCCTTCCCCTAGACTTATCATCTTAGTGTCATCAGCACCCTCCTGGCAGCCAGGCTCAAAGACTGCTCCCTTTCCATCTAACTCTCTTACACTTCATGTCCTTACAGACCATAAGCCCTGCCAGTGCCCTTCCTTGAACCCTCTTCAGCTGGTCCAGGGTAGAAGTCTCCTGCCAGGTTCCCTCCTCTCCCTCTGGCTTCTCAGTCTATCTTTCATGATTCTGACAGACTTATCATTCCACCACCCATAGCATATTATGCCACTGTCCTGCTTAATATCCTCCCTTGCATGCTGTTTCGCAAAGTTCTTGATACAGTTCTCAAATGTTAATGTTCAAAGAAAATTACAGCTCTGGCTTTAAATACATGGCTCCTCCTCCCTCTACCCTTGGAACTTCCACGGTGATAGTTACAGACAGGCACTAGGAATGTGCTCTTTTTATGAGCATCCTCCTTGATTCTGATGCCTGGACTCTACTCTGGCAAATATTGCCTCAGAAAGTATTCATGGCCCTTCCATTCTGCTCGCTTTTGCAGAGCCCATCCTCTCCATCCCGTACTTTTTATCCTCCAACACATTGGACCACTTGCTGACTCCTGATGAGTTGACTTCTGAGCATCTGTTTCTGTGATCCTGCTTAACCCTCCACAGAAAAGCTACTCTTCTTTTGTTCCACTTATGAAAATAATCTAGCTTTATTCAGACACTTCTTAATTTCACAGGCCAAATTCGAGGACATCTTCCTTTGTTTCTTATCTGTACTTCTGTAATAGCACTTGTTTCATTCATTCCTTGTTTCACAATAGAGCTGTTTGTTCTAATTGTAAGGTTCTTTAGAGAAAGAGCTAAGTCTTAGTTATTTGTAGCTCCCACATATTAACCAGCAGTTCCAAAACATCAAAAATAGATAAGATCTTTTGTTTGATTCTTAGGCAATTTCACATGTTTTGCTTTAACATCCTGGCTCAAAAGGATATTTTGGACTCTTAAAAATTCCCAATTTCTTCTGATCCTAACAAATCTCTTTTCCTCATTCTGGAGAAAAACTTCCCTCTGGTTCTTTCTGGATCAGACTGTCCTATTATTTTTAGTTCTAAATTCTCAATTCCTTATTTTTTTTTAAAAAAAAATAGTACTATATAAAAGAGATGAAAAATGTGTAAACTTGTCTATTTGAGATTATCTGGACAAATACAGTGTACACAGTAATGCTATCTTAGTTGGAATATAAAATAAATAGAAGACATGGATCTTAACCTCAGAAAGCTTATATATGAATAAACATAATATCATATATATGAACCAAATAGGATTACACAACAGTGAATTGTCGAAGTGAACTCTTTGTACTAAATCAGAGGAAATTAATCAAAGTAGATATTGAAGCCAGGTTGGGAATGTGTTGGAAAAGAGCTGAGAGGAAATTCCAAACAGGAACTGGTTGAGCAAAGTGTCACATGTCTGTAAGTGATGAAAAACATAGTAATTTGGCTGACGCACACAGGCTGGTTGTATAACGAGTTACCAAGCTGGTTACAAATATTGAATCATATTCTCTATTATGTCAAGTGGGATGATGAAACTTGTGAGAAGTAATAATCATGTCATTTATTTCCAATGTAATTGCTTTGGATTTTCACTGTCACCAATAGGGACCTGTCTAGCAATATGATAGCGGAGCTACCAACCCACATTTTTAAAGACCTGAAGCTTCTACAAAAACTGTAAGTTCTTCTTGCCACTGCCATCAGATTTAAATGGCAACATCTTAAGCTACCAAAATAATAGCATGCTGATGCTTCCTTCCTTCTTCCCTCTAATGGAACAAAAGGAACCTGTCGTCCAACCCTCTCTTGTATCTCCACAAGAACCAGTTCGAAAGTCTTGAACAACTTCAGTCTCTGTAAGTGAAATATGACTGTGTGCTGATTATATTTTAGTGGATGTACTTCACTTAGAAACATATCTAATTCCTATGGGAAATCTCATCCTACAATTTTCATAGAGAATTAAATTTGCAATTGTTTTGTTATTAAACCTTTGGTGAAGAACAAATTGTGGAAGACTGGCTGCTGCTTCCCTATCCTCTTTCCTACAGCAATAAACATTCCACCAGTCTCCAGAGCATGCTGTTTACTTTTTAATTAGTGCAGGAAAAAATAATGCCACAGAGATGAACATTCAGACAATTAATTTTGTTTAGTGTTTTAAATTTTCAAACATATTAAACTGCAAGTACTGTCAAGAACTCTGCCAGTTATCCTATGTTTTTACAAAAAGTGTATACCGTGTTACCCAATCTTAGCCTAAAGCCTTTCTTCATATAATTCCAAAGAGCAATACTTACCATCACACATACTGAATTCTGAAAGACAAAATATCAAGTTACTACACCATGCCTCTCTGAAAAGTCAAGTTGTAACTACTCCAAACTTTTTATATTTCTTTTCTTTCTTCATTATCTTATTAATTTTATTATAACAATTTATTTACATATTTATTTCACATTTTTTGGCCATCAACTTATTTATAGCACTTGTTTATAACACTGTCTTAGGAGCTCAGGATATAGTGGCTCTGCTCATTTGGAAACTATAGGTTACTATTCAAATAATCACACAATCCATGCAAAGTTAAACTTGTGATAAGTCCAGGAAGAAAGGTAGAGAGCAAAAGAAAGAAGAGGGGGAAATCCTTTTAAAGGACTCGAGTGTTTCCTGCAGGAGGGGCCCTGAGAGGACTCAGTAGCACTGTTACTCTTCTAAGCCTTGTTTCTGACAACCAAGTTGCAAGATAGTTCCATTGTCGAAGGACTCAATGGGCAATGGAAAACTCAGGGCCATGTTGAGAAATCCTTATTCAGATTAATCAAAAAGAAATGGAATGAGAATCAAACACCTTTCACAATAAACTTTAAAAGTGAAAGCCTTCTCTCATTTTAGATTGTCCTCTCTCCAGCGATTGTTCCTGAGCACAGGCACACTCCTTTAACTCATGCCATCCCAAAAAGGTCTTCAAAGAACCCATATTTGAAGAAGCATCTGGATAAATGAGGAGAATAAGGGTCATCATTGTAGCCCTCTGAAGAATCTTCTAGGGTTGGAGAAATTAAAGGATTATGCTTCCATGGTTGTCATAGGAAACTATTGTCCTGAGTTGGAGCTCCTCTTATAGCTTCCCTGGTTACCCTCATAAATGCACATAGGCCAGGAAAAAAATGACTGCATTTAAATTTAAGTTCTCATAAATGCACTTAGTGATGTGCTCTGGTTGGACATAGCAGCTCCTGTTGGAAACATGCAGCGTTTCTAAAATCAAACAACCGAGCCCATTTCATAATCGCGCAAATCACCACTGCTGTTTTTAAACCAAAGAAACAAAGGACAGGATTGTATTAGAATGTAATTTTGCATAGGAAGTGACAAAGTAAACTATGTACAGGAGGCATAAGGAGAAACTGCAATTTTCTAAGATAGCTTACTGTGAAATCCTGCTTTGAATTGGTAATGTAGGCTTTGAAAGGTGATATTGAGGAAGGACAAAGAATGCAATTACTAAAAAGTGAAACCCTAAAAACATGAAACCTGTGTGCCTGTTTTCCAGAGACCTGGAAAGGATAGAGATTCCAAATATAAACACACGCATGTTTCAGCCCATGAGGAATCTTTCTCACATGTATGTATGTATGAAAGAACAGAGAAGACCGCATGGTGGAATGTCGCAGATGTTCTAGTGCAAACTGTCTCGTGTGTCACTGCAATGTGTTTTGGTGCAAGAAAAGTCTTTTTACTGAGAACTTTTTAATTTTGTCACCTTTGGTCCCTGTTCAAATAGAATTCAATATTATGATGTGCCGACATGAATGACACTTCTCTCTGGAAACATGCTGTTTATCCAATTGAGGCCCAGTAAGAGATCAGGGTACCAGAGTGCCACACATTACACGAGATGAAGTCAATGGCTTAATGGTACTCAGGAGACCTGGGAACATTAATTCACCTCTCATGAGTGAGCAGTCGGCTGCTCTAAGATTTGAGCCCTTAGGAAGAAAGGTGCTTATATAAATTCCAGGTGTTGTTACTGTTACTAAGTGCACTTCAAAATGGAGGTAATTAATCTTTATAGTAGTTTTTGATAACTCACTTGAATATATTTGACTAAAGTGCACTGTGTACGTTGTGTTAATATATGTGTTTACGGCATGATTATTTCTTTATCAACTGTGTAATCTGTGTTCTTGATTTCAAAAATTAACCATTGTTATTCACAACAATAGGGAGAATTCGAAGTAAGCTTACAAGTTGGGTGCAGCAAGTGGCTGAAATGGTTGGTGTGAAGGTGCACTTTTGGGAAAACATTTTGTTTGTGTCCGTGCCATAGGTGTAACTACTAAAGGACAATTGTTTGATGCACATTTCTCTTTCTGTGGCACCAGTACATATTTAAGGAGGTTTTCATTTCCTTGTTGCAGGCAGAATGTGAGGTCTTAGAATAGAGAAATTCAATCATTTCAGAACTTGATAGAGAACCTTAGGTTGAGGTCAAGAGGACTCAACAACTAATAGAAAATGTGTTAACTTAGGTCCTTACTAAATGGCCTAGTTCTTTCATCTTCCTTGTCCACACTTATTGAAACACCTTCACCCCATAACCCCATACCCCATCCACTCCACTTGTCATTCAATGCCAAAGTCACAGTGGAAAGAGAGGCTGAACTGCTGAACTATTGAGATACCCTAGCTGGCTCTATCTGAAGACAGTGGACATAATTCCTGAAAGAACCAAGGGTTCAATGAATGCCAGGGATTCCAGGGAAGAAGGGGGAAACAAGAGTTATACATCAGGTCCCTTTAATTGGGTACATGGTATGGGGAAGCTAGACTGTAAGCTGCTCAGGGAAGGTATTGCCTCAAATTTTTCTACCTAACATCCCAGCACTAAATTATGCATCATTCATTAGCTCATC
Source organism: Murina feae (assembly GCA_004026665.1). Lineage (NCBI taxonomy): Eukaryota > Metazoa > Chordata > Mammalia > Chiroptera > Vespertilionidae > Murina > Murina feae. The sequence goes on along the minus strand of PVJC01011832.1, from coordinate 17,584 downwards.
TAAGAAGTGTTTGCTGAGTAGTTCCCAGGTGCCAGGCACTGTTCTAGATCTGAGCACACAGGATGACCAGGAGAAACAAGTGTCTGCCCTGTGGATCTTCCATGGAGCTTTCAGAATCAGAATGTAAACATGTAAACAAACAAATCTATAATAATGAAAGCATAATATGCTAATTAGACCAAACAGCCAAACATTCTTCCAGATGTCCTTCCAGACAACCTTCCAGATGAAGCCAGGGCTATGAAGACAAGTACAACAAGATGAAGGGATAGAAAGAGGATGGCAATAGTCCACAGAGAAGTCAAAGAATGTGATAGTTTTGTGGATCTTAATGGAGGGAGGGAACAGCCCTGACATCTGAGGGAAGAGAGAAGAATCTTCCAGGCATAGGGAAAAGAAAAGGCATCCTACTAAGAAGGGGGTGAGCTGGCTTGCTGAGGATTAGAAGAAGGCCAGTATGTCTGGGTGGAGTGAGACAGGAAGCCAAGGAGGTAAGGAGGACCTGGGTAACCAGGGGTTCCATCATGGGAGGCCTTGAAGCCGTGGCACAGTCAAGCTTTGTTTAAATTGCTGGTCTACCAATTGGTTGGGGAGGGAAATGAAAAGATTTAGAAGGAAAGAGATGAACTAAAGAGGTGGTAAAAACACAAAAGTAGAATGAGTTTTATGGTCAAAAATCGGGAACACACAGGTTTGGAGAATGGCAATAAGCCAGACAACCTCCCCAATTCAATTGCTTGACCCATACACATGAATCATAAATAAAGTGATCACAAACAAACCTATATTTTCCTCTAGAAATTAAGCCTTTCTAATCCATAGGAAGAAATCTGTGTTTTAGGCTGCTACTTCTCCTCCTAGCTCCAATGAGAATGAGTTTTCCTAGTCTCAGAGACCCTCCCTTCCTGGCAAGGATAAGGAGGCTAGTTTACATCAGTATACTTAAAACTAAGTACAAGCCCTAACTGGTTTGGCTCAGTGGATAGAACATTGGCCTTCGGACTGAAGGTCCCAGGTTTTATTCCGGTCAAGGGTATGTACCTTGGTTGCGGGCACATCCCCAGGAGGAGGTGTGCAGGAGGCAGCTGATCAATGTTTCTAACTGTCTATCTCCCTTCCTTTCTGTAAAAAATCAATAAAATATACTTTTAAAAAATTAAGTACAAGACAGGAATGTTTTTATGAGCTACTGTAGGTACTTTGCATCTCAAACCCAAGCCCCTAAATTTTTGCTCAAGATCAACTTGACAACCTACTTTTTATAACACCCTAGATAATAATCCAATGTGATGGAGACATCACATTCTCAGGTCCTCCCCTGACTCATTTTTAAAGGAAGCACACTGCCTAGAGTAATGTATATTCCATGAAGAACTCTTAAATTACATGATCTCTATTAAACAAAAAACAAACAGACCTAGTGAAGTTGCATACCTGATGGGAGTGCAACTGTGGTTTATGTGTCATTGCTGTAAAGTGACTCTGTTTTTTCCTTTGACTTTAGTTATTTCAAAAACTTTCGATACTGCTCCTATGCTCCCCATGTCCGAATATGTATGCCCTTGACTGACGGCATTTCTTCATTTGAGGACCTCTTGGCTAACAATATCCTCAGAATATGTGTCTGGGTTATAGCTTTCATAACCTGCTTTGGAAATCTTTTTGTCATTGGCATGAGATCTTTCATTAAAGCTGAAAACACGACTCACGCTATGTCCATCAAAATCCTTTGTTGTAAGTATATTTCCTCTCACATAGATCTAGGATATCTTCTGTGAGCTGTAAACTAGGTATATACTGGCCTTCAATCAATGACATTTAATTTAAATTATACCTGTCGGGCAATTTTTAAAAAGTATGATGGTGCTATTATCTTTGGCTACTCTGTTCTTATATGAGTTTTCAGGAAACTAGTACCCATTCCTGAGAGTTTTGTCTTGGAAATAGGGCAACAGAGAGCTAAAGAATCAAGGGATGACTTCTGGAGGACAGGTTGTGAGTTATAAAACTAAATTTTGGTTAACCCTCAATTACAATAACCACTCCCCTTCTACTCAGGCCAGAAAATTATTCTTTTTGTTAACTATGTAAGTAATATGTGTTTACTGTTTAAAAACTAGCCTCCCCAATTCCCCTGCCACCTTTTTAAAAAATTATAAAACTAAGACATAGCATGGTAGTTAGAAATAATATACCTTTTGAAGTCCAGGCTTGTAGGTATTGTTGTAGGTATTTATATTCACTTACTAGAGGATGAAAGAAGTAGACCTAATTAGAAAATGAAAACAAAAATGCTGGGAATGACCAATGTACCCTTTATCCATTCCTTAACAGGTGCAGACTGCCTGATGGGCGTTTATTTGTTCTTCATTGGCTTTTCTGACCTAAAATACCGTGGGCAGTACCAGAAGTATGCACTGCTGTGGATGGAGAGTTTACAGTGCCGCCTCATGGGTGTCCTGGCCATGCTGTCCACTGAAGTCTCTGTCCTTATGCTGACATATTTGACTTTGGAGAAGTTCCTGGCCATTGTCTTTCCCTTCAGGAACATTCATCCTGGAAAACGGCACACTTCACTCATCCTCATTGGCATCTGGATTGTGGGATTTTTAATAGCTGTGATTCCATTTTGGAATGATGATTATTTTGGAAACTTTTATGGAAAAAATGGTGTATGTTTCCCACTTTATGATGACCAAACTGAAGATATTGGAAGCAAAGGGTATTCTCTTGGAATTTTCCTAGGTATATTATATTTTTCAATTTTTTGACAAATATAATCTTGTTAGAAATACCAGAGAGTTCAGCATATTTACTCATTTCAGAAAGTAAATGAATATAGACAAGACCCTGTCCCTTTTATAAAATAAAGCTCTTATTGTATATTTACAGAAATTTTAATTAAAATTTTTATTATAGAGATTTAGCATGAAAATCCATACTGTCAGGATCTCTAGGTGGCTTTTTTATTATCTGCCAGACCTTTGAGCTGGAGGAATTCTAGGTCACTTAGTTGTCCTCTCACCCAACCAAGTTACTTGAACTCATTTTGTTTTACAGTTTATATATGAGTTAAATAATAATAATTCACTTACAGGAGATTTTCTGAGTGAAAATTCCAGAAAGGCTTGTTGCCTTTGGGAAATGCTGCTCAAAAGTTGACAATGTAAGGATACTTCATAAAACTCTTCTTTTTTCAGTTTTCTCAGTCTCCCCTCCCCCTCCTTTTTTTTTAAAGAAAAGAAGACCATATATCCTCTGTTACAAATGAAAGAGAATCTTGGTCCTTTGAGATTAAAAACCTTTTTATCATTTAATAGATATCTCAATTGATTAAAATTAAAGTCATTCCCAAGTCCTCTCTTTAGGGGAGTATTATAATTTTCATTTCCTCTTCTCATATTTTCCTCCCATCCAGTTGGTCAATAAGCTCTATTGTCCTCTCATTTTCACAAATATTTTTCATCAAAATATGCCTCTGCTTTCTTTTCTTCCAGTCTCTCAATCCACTGCTACCACCTTCCTTTAAAAACCTTATCACCTGAACCCTGAATTACATTAACCCTGCCTAGGTTTTTGTCCTCTGGGCCCTTCTCTCCTATTCATGTGACAAATACCACTGTTTGCCCTCCCTGAGGACTGAAAGAACTGTGTGTGCCTCTGCTCAGAGATTTTCAATGAAACCTTGTTACTACCACGGTCAATTTTAAATTAGCACTTAAAGCCCACCACAAAGAGGCCCTAGCCACTGTTCGCAGTTCTTCTCCACTTATTCCTTGTCTTCTTCCTCTGAAAAGTAAAACACCTTATTTGCACCATTTTAACAGTGCTCCTCACATACTAGTTTGTTTTATAGCTATTTTTTCATGGCTATACGATATTGTAAGATGTTCCTAGCATAGGTGCACTTCATAAAGAGCTATACACACACACACACAGTATGTTATATTACCTTGTGTTACATTTATTGATCCAGCATGAATTTATGAAGCAATTTTGGGTACTGAAGATAGAACAGATTGGTTCTCACAGGCCTGCCGCCAGAAAGGAGAATGAAGACAAGTAAACATATCCTACGTCACAGACTGACAAATGCAGGAAGGAGGAATACAGCATGTTCTAGGAGCCCCAGATCTGGGTACCAGGGGAGGATTCCCAGTGGAAATGAATCCAAACTGGGACTCACAAGAGGAGGAGGCATTAGCTAAGTGAAGGCAGAGATTGTGTTCAGGAAAAGACAGAGGCCTCAGAGGCCTAAAGCCAGGAATAGGCTCAGATGAAGAGTGAAAAAGTTCAGATTTTATAATTAAGGTATGGGTCAGCTAAAAGGATTTTAGTACCTGTAATATATTCTGTATTGATAAAAAAATAGTCTCTCTCTCTCTCTCTCTCTCTCTCTCTCTCTCTCTCTCTCATCCTAAAGCACTTTTCTGCCTAAAGAATATAAGTACATACAATTTTTAAAATTAATTTTACATTTTAGAATAATTACATTTAGAGAAAAAGAGTTGCAAAGATAGTACAGCTTCCCTATATCATTAGCCAGTTTCTTCTGCTGTTAATACCTCACATTCTTTGGTACCTTCAGAACATATAGTTTAATCCTTTCTGTCAGTCTGTTTTCAGAATTTGTACTGGAGGATCATCTTTTCATTTTTTAACTTACCTTTCTTGTTGAAATTATTACAGATAACCCCTCCCTTCCCTTGGGAGGATCTTCTTCAACAGTTTGTGTTTTAGTGTGTGTGTTTTTCAACTTTCTGGCAAGAGGCTTAAGATAAATCAATTGTTAAAAATTATTTTGTATGGCTTCATAATGACATTCCATAAAAAATGTAAAGTTTTGAATAAAACCGACAGAACAGTTTGAACGTATAGTATTTTCCCCTAGACTTCACCAGTCTTACATACAATCTAAGTCAGATGAACATTTTTAACAACTTTGATATTATGTGCAAATTTTATGTTTACCATAAGGTATAAGGTGACTACTCCTAGGATATCTTTTAATTAAATGCTTTTCCTTTTTAAAAACTATATGTTTTTATTTATTTCAGAGAGGAAGGGAGAGGTGGAGAGAGAGAGAAACATCAATAATGAGAGAGAATTATTGATTGACTGCCTCCTGCATACCCCACACTGGAGATTGAGTCCGCAACCCGAACATGTGCCCTGACCAGGAATCAAACTGTGACCTCATATAGCAAGAACATAACAAAGTGACTACAAAGTCAGGCTTACACGATAATCTTCTGAACATATTTAACTCTAAAAGAGTAATTCACATAGTTAAATTTTTAATTTTTTTCTTATTCCTTTTTTCCTAAAACAAATCTACAAGGTTTTGAATTTTAGTTTAAATAACTATAAATAATCTGAAGAAAAATAAATGAAAATGACATTTTTATCCCATGTATTATTTTTAGTTATGCCAAAACATAAAAAACAAACATGAGGAATAATGTTTCTGAGCCTATTATATTCTTGATATTTCAAGGTTATCTTGTCCATATTTATAAGATAAAGGAATGGAGTCATACTTATTTTTTGAGATGTACATATGATTACAGTAATCTCTTAAGGCTTTGAATTTGCAGAGAACTAGAAACAAAAATAGTTCTTTTCTGCTTTACAAAACTAAAATTGACCTCATGATACCCAAATCTGAATTTCAGAAGTCTACTATTCTTCATAAATGGTTTATGTATTTGAAATCTCTTTCTGAACTGGCAAACCTGATTTTTTTCATTTATTCCAACTTATAACCTTGAACTCAGGGTTTCAGCCGAGTAGCACTGAGCTGATACAAAAGAGTGCTTCCTATAGGTTCAGGGAAAGAGGCACTGTGTCGGACATCTCAGTAACACTGCATTTCATTGCTGACCTGCACTCCTGAGATGCTAAGAGCTGTGCTTCTCCCAACAGGTGTGAACTTGCTGGCTTTCCTCATCATTGTCTTTTCCTATGGTATTATGTTCTGTTCCATTCATAAAACGGCCTTGCAGACTTCGGAAGTGAAGAGTCACATTGGAAGAGAGGTGGCTGTTGCAAATCGCTTCTTTTTTATCGTGTTCTCTGATGCCATCTGCTGGATTCCTGTGTTTGTAATTAAAATCCTTTCCCTCTTCCGAGTGGAAATACCAGGTCAGTCCCTTTTCTTATTCTCAAGTTCACTTTGCCTTCTTGTTCCCTTTGTTTGATGAGGTCAGAATACAGTGCTTTACAATTCTCCATAAATACCTACAACTTTAATACAAACAGTCATTATTTCCCTCAGTGCTTTATATTCAGTATTATACAAGAGAAAGTGGGCAGTGGTAAAAAAAGAAAGAAAGAAAGAAAGAAAGAAAGAAAGAAAGAAAGAAAGAAAGAAAGAAAGGAAGGAAGGAAGGAAGGAAGGAAGGAAGGAAGGAAGGAAGGAAGGAAGGAAGGAAGGAAGGAAGGAAGAAAGAGAGAGAGAGAGAGAGAAAGAGAGAGAGAAAGAAAGAAAGAAAGAAAGAAAGAAAGAAAGAAAGAAAGAAAGAAAGAAAGAAAGAAAGAAAGAAGGAAAAAAAGAAAGAAAGAAAGGAAGGAAAGAAGGAAGGAAGGAAGGAAGGAAGGAAGGAAGGAAGGAAGGAAGGAAGGAAGGAAGGAAGGAAGGAAGGAAGGAAGGAAACTGGCCAGTGGTGCAATCTAAACAAGAATAATAAAAAACAGGAGAGAGAAAAACAATCTGTGTCTTACTTTACCTGAATTGGATAATGGTTCTTTACCAAGAGTACACATGCAAAGTCAAAATATCTATGCTTTTCTTCCCTGGGCTTCTGAATTTAGTCCAGAGGGGCTAAGGTCTCTACATGGGTGTTTTGGAAAAGGGCCTCTGTGATTCTGAGGCACACATTCAATTAAGAACCACGGTCTATGTCATGGTCCTGGCCAAACAGTCATCACACTGTGCTCCCTGGAGAATTAGGTGTTTCATGGAATGGGCCTCATCCAGCAGACCAGGTTTCCCGCTCACTCTCCTACTCAACAAGAGGAAATAACCTCCTCATTGTATGTGAATCTTGTTCTGGGACCTAAAATCATACCCAACTAGGGGTCACCCAGGGCTTTAGCTCTACTTTCTGAAACAGCTTTGGGATCATATTCAACTCATTGTTTCAGCCTTTTGCAAATCTACATGGGGAGTTTATCCAGGGCAGGGATTGTATCTTAATCATCTTGGCACACCAGTGCCAAACATGGGGTTGACATGTCAGAAGCCCTTGTAAAAGAGTATTGACTATACAAGTAACAACTTATGTCCCTCTGGCTGTGCACAAAGTCCTGAGAGACCTTGTCAAATGTAAAAAAAAAAAAAAAAAAAAAAAAGACACATGGCATCCACAGAATCCCCTCAACCAATAGTTTAGTCTCCCAGTAGGACTCTAGCCACGGAACATGTAGAAGTGAAGATCAGGACTGACTACTTGGGAACCTTTTCTGGGTGGTAAGAGCAAAAGCCATAAGAATATGTGAGATTACTCGGGAGTCAGTTGTATGCAGAAAGCAGAGTTAACTATTTACTGGTGACAGTTGTGGGCTTTGACGAAGAGTCTCAGACTACCACAACTTCCCAAACATTTCAGTTGTTATATCCTAACATTTCAAATTCAATAGCACTGAAATGTCCTTTGGCCTCCATTGTTCATGGAATAAAGTCTCAATGCTGGGATTGGCATGAAAACTTTTCTTCGTCCTGCCCCACCTTCCTATATTCTATGACCCAGGCCCATTAAAATTATTGGACATTTTTTCTGAACTTTTATGTCTTGTTTTTGTTGAAGCTGTTCCCTCCATCTGGATTATACTTTCAATCTGTAAGACGATAGCCTACAAATCACCCTTCTTTATCCTCCAAGGTTTAAGCCAAGCACTCTCTCTTTCATTGTACCATTTCAGACCTCTCCTAACCCACTGGCATCCAACTCCACTGCCAAACTATTCATTCTATTTTGCTTGCAATTAATTTATTAGCCTCAGATTAAGTGTCTCATAACAGAATTATTTTTAATATATCCATGAGTAGAAACCATGTCTTATTTATCTTACCACAATATTTCCACTATATTAAAATATAGTATTTTAAACTAATGCTTGTTCAACTAAAAATTCTCAGCTAGTTCCCAGTTTCTCCTCACAAAGAACTTTTTTGTGGCATCTTTCCCTAGCATTGGTAAGGCTTTACACAAAAGGAATTCATCAAGTTTGGATATGTACTGGTTTTTGTTCTTCAAATTGTCAGACTACCTTCTGAAAAGGATAGCTGGAATATGAGGGCAATAAGGCCTCCGGGACTGAAGTTAAGACTAAAGTCCAATCTGACCTTGGACTACAAGTTTCCCGAACATTGATTAAGAATTATTCTCACTTTCTTATTTTTCTATAAAGAAAGACAATAAAAGAAAGAAAAATGTGTTATATATGAACTTATAGTTTATAAAGTATTTTTACATGATAGATCCTCCAATTTATGGCTCCTACACCCTTCCAATAAAGAGATTTTCAGTATAGTGAGAGAAAACTTAAGTGAATGATGTAGCCTGCTCAAAAATAGCGTGGACTACAAAATTTTATGAACACACTATGAAAAACTTCTGTTTTTCACACTTTGTTTCCTTATCCAGGCACAATCACTTCCTGGGTAGTCATTTTTTTCCTGCCAGTGAACAGCGCCTTGAACCCAATCCTTTACACACTCACAACCAGCTTCTTCAAGGACAAGTTGAAACAGCTGCTACACAGGCATCGGAGAAAATGGATTTTTCAAACTAAAAAAAAAAGTTTATCTACATCCATTGTATGGACAGATGACTCCTCTTCCCTTAAACTTGGAGTTTTGAACAAAATAACTTTTGGGGACAGTATAACAAAACCAATGTCCTAGTAATGGTTGGGAATGACTAGACTTTCAATGGACTACCTATTGAAAAGTGCTGCATTTGGAAGATGACTCAGCAATGTTTTTCATCTTTACCAACAGCAAACCTTCCTACATGGAGAACACAGCAGAATGACTTCTGGTACTGTGGTCCAATGGCAGCCATATTACTTACCAGCTGTGGTAAGAATGTACCTAGGTTTCCACTCACCCTTACATTCCTGAAGTGAGGAATGAATCCATATACAGAAGACTGATATGCAATTGGTCTCCGCCTAGTCAATACTACCAAGCTACCAGTTAATGCCCACATGCTGGCACTGCATGGTCTGCTTTCAAATTGAGTTGCACTATCTGTAAAATAATGACATTGAGACATTTAATTCCAGTGTTGCCAGAGTAACATATGCCTAACATCTCTTTCATTGCTTCTTCAGTGAAATCATTAGCATCCCACCGAATTGATAGCAAAAGATTTCTGAGATGGTCACCCACCTCAAGTCCTTCCCTATGCAGGTCAGTTGAGTAACACCTTTGAAAAAAACACCTTCATATAAAGTTACCATGTGGAACTTTGACCAGAGAGGCACATAGACAAAGCCTAGCACCTCTCACCATCCTGGCTTTTATTTCATGTCAGAAGCGCTGAGATCTCAAACAAAGCATTTTTCTTAAGGTTGCCCAGGCCACAAAGGAAAATTGAGTACTCCAATCACCCAAAACTATATTTTAATATTGTTTAAGTATACTTTCTTTACAGAAGTATCTCTATTGCCAGCAAGTTCTGACTTCACACACAGATATAGAGGTATTAAAGGAGATTTGAGAATAATGGTTTGATAGGACCATTTGCTCATTCAGGTAAATTCCCAGAATTTTTAATAAAAAGGCCAGTAATTTTGGATTTGTGTTTTGAAAATGAAAAGTACTTATGAATGCCTGAATATGTTTTTATACTGAAAGTTTGTATGTGAAAAAAAATCAGGTAAATAAAATTATGTTTCTCATTTGTCCATATATTATTTTAAATTTAACAAAGACCGCACAGATGGTTTATTGACTATTATCCATGTTTCTCTTGATAGAGAATAGAGTTAGGAGACAGCGCTTCAGAAATAAGACAACATTTTTCTTTCTCTTCCTCCTTTTTACAAAGAATGTGGCAATAACTTAATTTCTTACCTGTTCAATTCATTCTGAGTTCCTTTAATGAGATGAAATGTAAATACCTGATTGAGAACACCATTATTTTATATTAAACTAGAGGCCCAGTGCACAAATTCATGTACCAGTGGGTCCCCTCAGCTTGGCCTGTGGGATTGGGCCAAAACCAACTCTCCAACTTTCCCCGAGGGGTCCCAGGTTGCGAGAGGGTGCAGGCCAGGCTGAGGGACCCCACTGGTGCACAGTCAGGGCCAGGGAAGGATGTGGGAGGTTGGCCAGCCGGAGAGGGACTGCAGGAGGGCTCCTGTCTAGCTCAGTCCCTATTGGCCAGACCCCAGCAGCAAATTAATCTACTGGTCGGAGCACCTACCCCTGGTGGTCAGTGGATGTTATAGTGACTGGTTGACCAGTTGACTATCTGCCCCCTGGTGGTCAGTGCACATCATAGCAAGCAGTTGCGTGGCCTTAGCATATCATTAGCATATTATGCTTTGATTGGTTGAACGGACAACCGGACACATAGCATACTAGGCTTTTATTATATAGGATGGGATGCCTTTCATTCAGTAGCATCCAGGAAAGGAAAAAAATCTTAGAGTTGTGTCACAGCTGTCCTGGTAATTTATCTGTTACTACTTAATATTACCTAAAGCCATCATGTGAATTCCCTTATTTTGATCAAGTGAGATATTTCTTACAACAATAAAATCTTCTCCTTAGGATTCTACCACCTGTGGTTTCAAGCTTAATATGTCCATGATCCCTTCTCATTAAAAAATAATGTCTAGGCCCTAACTGGTTTGGCTCAGTGGATAGAGCGTCGGCCTGTGGACTCAGAGGTCCCAGGTTCGATTCCAGCTAGGGGCATGTACCTTGGTTGCAGCCACATCCCCAGATGGGGGTGTGCAGGAGGCAGCTGATCAATGTTTCTCTCTCATCAATGTTTCTGAATCTCTATCTTTCTCTCTTCCTCTCTGTACAAAAATCAATAAAATATATTTTAAAAAAATAATAATAATGTCTAGGATTAGTTACTCCCCAATGTATTTTCTCTATTCATAGACACTTTATTAAATGCTCTTTGCCAAGCCTTGATCATCATAAGATTTATTTCCTAATATATATCCCCCAAAACAGGCTGCATAAATAAGAGATAGACTCCAGACATAGAGTATTTCAATATTAGAACAAATAAGTGCCTCCATTCTTGAAGAGTACCAAGCACATGAACCAAGACTTAGATACAATGTCTGTGCTCTCACCGTGGAGCAGAGGACATGAGAAGCACAAGGTCACATGTGTCAGGGAAGTGGGCAGCATATGTCACAGCAAAATGGAAGCTATATGCTAGTCAGCAGCATGCCAAGAAATGGGATAAGATTGAATTCTAATAGCTTAGTGTTTTTCAATCAGTTGGCTGATAGTCTGTTTATGAAAGATAGATGAATATTTAGTAATGATAATATTTATTTCTGGACCAGGGAAATGAAATTAAACTATTATCCTTTAAATTGATTTTTGAGTAAAAATCTTGAAATCCTTTAAAAATATCTGGAATCGGATTGAGTCCTGTTACTCAAAGTATTTCATGATAATAGTCTTTAGGTAATTTTTCCACCTGACAATATTGGAGAAATAAATTATAAGTGAAGAAACATAAAACAACAAGGCCAAGTGACAACATTGCAGATATCAAAGAATGGGGACCACCTGATACCTGAATAGCCTGGCTGTGACCAATGGTGACACCTCTTACCTCTAGTACTATAGAAACGCATAACTATTTTTAATTATAAACTTATAACTAGTTTAAATACAAGAAGAAATTATTTTTGGTCTGGGAACCAATAAAACTTTCACCTATTTGCCAGTTCTCTGAGTGCCTAGTGCTGGGGTGTTGGATTCAGAAGTGGTTTTGTAATAGAAGCCATATACTTCCCTGCTATAGACAACTCCATTGAAGGGCAAGGAAATACAGGATCAATAATCAGGAGGCTGGTGCCGTAGTTCCAGTTTAGCCATCAACTACGTACAAAACCTCAGATTACTTTTAAATCTCTTCCATTCTCTGTCACTGAGTTTCCTTAAGATCATATCAATTAAACTTTGTCTTGTCTTATTTCTTAGAAGATCCATAACGTGGATGAAACCACTTGCTAAATGTCTACATAGGTTATGAACCCAAAAGTTTACATGATGTTCAAGGACCATTCAATTCTTGAATTCTCTTTTTCATTTCTACTCTTTTATATTATTGTTCAAATACTTTTTAAAAGTCCTGAGTAGGGGCTGACTCTAAACCGACTCAGCAGTAGATTTGATTTAGATTCGCAATCATGTCTGTCCTGCCATAAGCCCTGCCCTTTGGCCCTGCGCTTTGCCCTACAACCATGGGTCATGGCCATCTTGTGTGCCCTGCCTTGCTTTTGTCAGCTAATAAGAAAACCGTTGGACATAATGTATGACTCTAAAGGAAAGTGAGTCACCCCAAAGAGTATACTTCTAAATGTCTGTTCTACTCATTCATTCATTTAGTCATTCAGTCAGTAAGTCAACAAACAGGTGTGTGCAGCCAGACACAGTGCTGTTGAACAAAGTCATCTCCAAGGGCCAGTAACTGACACTCCAAGGAAACAGCCTTGGCAAGACAATTGGGGAACTTCTTTAGAGCTGCCTTTGGAGATCAGGTCCCACATATTTCACAGAACACTCCTCTTTATTTTAGTATCTTTTCCCCTCTACTTTTCTTCTTTCAAACTTTTTGCTAACATTTCTTGCCCGTTTTCTCTTACTCTGCACACACACACACACACACACACACACACATCTCTGTCTCTCTCTAAATCTGCTTCTTGGCATCCTCATTTCTGTCCTCTCTAACTTGGTGTTGTGCGTTTTCTACCTCTTTCTGTCTCTTTGTCATACATCTGGAAGCAGACTGATTGATTACATTTATTTTATGCTCTCAGCTGGCTGTGAGTGTCTTAAATCGATAAGGGTCTAACTGTCTGACTACCATATAACAACAGAATAATAACAGAAACATCTTACATCTGAGCAGTGCTTTACAGACTGCCAAAGGCTTTCACAAAGCTTTTATTTTGCTGGACGTCAAGCATTATTTATTCATAAGTGCATGCTTTTACAGACATGTATATACACATAAATACCTCACAATGTTAGAATTAATATAGTTGGCAGCCTCACCTACATAGGACATTACTAAGTTAAAAAAATAAACAACATTTTTAAAGGTCTTTAAGAAACTAAGAACAAAACAATTGTCACTGATTCATAAATTAAAGTTCAGAAATGAGTGTATATAAGAAAGCACAGAGAATCTCATATATGTCTATCATTCATTCACAAATATTTTATTGTGTTAGACAATATTCTGGCATGCCAGACTCAATAAAAAATTAGTATTAAACACATGGACCAAAAAATAGTGCCTGTCTTAATGGAACTTACATTCTTACGAAGTTGGTGGGTGGAGTGTATGGGAGAAAAAAGCAATCAAGGAAATGAGCAAACATGTACTGTACTACAGGGTGAGAAGTTGTAGGAAAATATAATTAAATTAGGAAGAGGGAGAGTTATTGGCTGAACAGGGCAGTGTCAATGGACATCCTCAATAAGAGGTGTCATTTGAGTAAAATATCCTGATGCCATTTCTCCTTCACTTACCTACCTTTAAAACGAAAAAAAAAAAACACCACCTTACAAAATTACTGAAAGACTTAATTGAACAAACATATATTTCAAAACATAGCCTTAAATTCATTAATTACTCAACAAACAGTAGATATATATCTTAATCTCATAAATTTCACTCATCACAAAAATTCTTATATATTCAGAACCCATTCCCCTATAATTCACATATAACTTTAGCAAGATTTGTTTTCTTATTTCTAAACTCAGAGATGGTAAAAAATATGAGTGTGTATGAATATGTGCATGTATGTGTGTGGCTTGGATATCCATATGGGTTTCCATTACTGATTTAGACTTCCTGTGACCTATATACTCCAAAGCCAAGAAATTTACCTAAAAATTAATATTAGTATGATGATAACTGAGGTAATTGGAAGAACCAAAGAATCAAAGATCTACTTCTCTAGAATATATGTTCCCAACTCAGTCCTCACAAACATCTCCAGAATGTTACTTTTTTATCCTCACCTGAGACAGACACAGCAATTGGTTTATTCCTGTTCACACCCTGACTGGTGCCAGGGGTCAAGCCTGCAAATAAGGCATGTCCCCTTGAACAGGAATCGAGTCCACAACCCAGTAATATCTCACACAAAATGAACTCATAATCCAAATTAATGAACCATCTAATCTAATAAAAGAGCAATATGCAAATTAACCATCTCTCTGAGATGCCTAAGCCACACCACCAGCCAAGCCACACCCACCAGCCAATCAGAGCAGCCATATGCAAATTAACCCAGCCAAGATGGAGACCAGCAGCCACAGAGCTAGAGTAAACAGCAGGCTTCATCTGCCTAGGTCTTGGCTCAAATCAACAGTGTTCCAATTATAGAAGATAAATAAACCCCAGAAACCTAATTCCAGCCAGCCTCACTGGGACCTTGGGTCAATGGAAGCTGTGGGCAGCCTGAAAGCCTGAAAACGGCCCTCATTCCCTCACCCAGGCTGGCCAGGTACCCCAGTAGGGACTTGAACCCTGAAGGGACTGTGAGCAGCCTGAAAATGGCCCTCATTTCTTCACCCAGGCTTCCCAGGTACCCCAGTAGGGACCTAAATCCTGAAGGGACTGTGGGCAGCCTGAAAATGGCCCTCAGCCCGTCACCCAGGCTTGCCACACCCCAATGGGGTGAGGGTCCACATTGGGGGGCTTGGCCAGCCTGCAAACAGCCATCAGCCCCTCACCCAGGCTGGCCAGGCATACCAGCAGGTGGACATCCCCTGAGGGGTCCCAGACTGCGAGAGGGCACAGGCTGGGCTGAGGGACCCCCCGAGTGCACAAATCTTTGTGCATTGGGCCCCTAGTGAAGAAATAAAATCTATCACAAGTAGGAGTCAAAAAACACAATACATAAAAGGGATTAAAACCAAAATTAAACAAAACTTCAGGTAATAGATCTAAGAAAGTCTATAAAATACATTTTTAAATATTTAAGAATTAATAAAGAAATTGAAAGCATAAAATATAAGACCCTATTAAAAAGTGTATTTAAAAAGAACTTCTTGAATGGAAAATGTACTTATTAAAATTAAAAACTCACTAGGATGGTGTGGCTCACTTAGTTGAACATCATCCCAAGGACCAGGCAATCCTGGGTTTGATTCCCCAGTCAGGGCACATGCCCAGGTTGTAAATGGCTCAAGTCCCCATCCTGCACATGATAGCGTACAATGTCCAGAGGTCTCTTCAAGGTGTCTTTGAATTTTTAAGGAGTTTATATTTGGCTAAGTCAGTTCCTGTTCTGTGAGCATTTTTCCTGTCTGAGTCCTAGTTCTGGGCCTCCTCTAGCCTTGACTGCCTCTAGGCAGAGGCCCACAAGCCTCTATCCTCCCTCACTGTAGTGCTACCACCAAACACACTGCATCACAGATGCTGGAGCGAAGACTGCCTTCCCCCTCAGCTCCTAGATCATAGCTACACAGAGCTACTACGCAAAGACTTACACTTGGGGATAATGAAGGTGGATTACAGTTCAGGTTCTAAAAGCTCATTCAGTCATTTTTACCTCTACGTTTAGGGCTACATTGTTTTCATCTTCTAGGGTCCCTCTCCCTCTCTCTCTCCCTCTCCCTCTCCCTCTCCCTCTCTCCCTTCCCCTCCCCCTCCCTCTCCCTCTCCTCTCTCCTCTCTCTCTGACTGACAGCCATCTACCTCCAGAACATTCTCTGAATCCCTTCTGCAGAATAGTTTGTGGTTCACCCCTGCCCCAAACTAAGCTTCAAAGCATCAAGCCTTCTTTTGCCTACCCAAAATGGGAATCTTCATTGCTAAACAAAGGGCCCCCTGGTCAGGGTCTCTGCCCTTTAGCAGCACAAAACAAAGAAAAAGCTTTGAAATCATAGGTTTTACTCTAGCATGATTGAATTTTATGTAAGATAGTTCCCCTCTACAAGTCTTTCATAAAACAGAAGGAAAACAGTATGAAAATGTACTTAACCTCTGCAGAATAAGTCTGAAAGAATAGTAGTCTCCCCATTTCCCCCACCATTTACCCACCTATGCCCCCTGCATAGTTATATAGATTCCAAAAGGCCTGAAATATGAGCCCATTTAGTTTAGGGATAAATAATTTCATATACCTTAATTGATACTGAAGAAATGTCTATATTATGATCCAATGTTAGAACGAATATGCATAAGTGTATAACCTTCCACAGTTTTCAAGGTACTTTTACTTTTAAAAAATCTGTCAAGAAATATATAAGATCACATGAATAATTTTTAGCAGAATTGAAAACAAAGTCCAATTCTCTTGACTCAATAGATTCCTTTCCATACCACCAAGCTTACGTTGTAAAAAAAAAAAAAAAAAAAAAAAAAGATTAGATTAGGATCAGGGTACTATGGGAAAGAGAAAGTGAAAAGAAATGTCAAAGATTTTAGAGAAAGTTCATTTCAGAGTTTAAGCTTCTGTGAATAAATGGTTGTCTAGAACATAGTAGGTGCTCAATAATTATTTGTTGAATGAATAAATGACATGTGTATCTCCTTAGCTGTCTAAAATCACAATTTACTTACCCAGAGTGACCCAAGGGTTGTAGATGGTTGAAATGCTATTATACAGGACAGAGGGGGATGTCTTTTTATGTATGTGCATATATAATCTTCAGAAATTTCTCCTCCTTATTATTCTCAACCTTGCCATCTAATTGTCCCAAAGCCACATAGAAAATATAGATTGTAAACAGGAAAGAAAATGTATCCAGGGATATAAAAACCCTACCAAGAGAAAGACACTGAGATTCATATAAGACTTTTTCACAACTTTATTACGTACTGAACAGAGTGCCTTTCATGTAATCTTCATTGAAAACAGACTTTCTTTTAAGAAAGAATATTTTTGACAACATTCGTCTGGGGGCTGAGTGAATAAGGCAGCCCATAACACGGAGATAAGAAGAGGGTAAAATAAAACCCTTCACTATGAATCACTATGAATCATGGTGGCTAAGCAAACAGCCATTTTATTTGGCAGAATTTGCTTCAGAGTACGAGAAGAGAGAAAAGATTCAAAAAGAAAGAATGAGGATCAAGTTCTGAACCCTGATACAACTACTGTTGTCAGATTGAAGCTTACTGGAGAATTTACACTAACCAAAATATAAGCAATTCCTATGTAGCAAAACTGCCAGAATGTTAATAAATCACCTGAAAGCTCACAGGAGAAAAAAGAGGTCTCTGTTTACAGAAAACTTTAGCAACCCCTGAATGGGTTCTTGGTCTATACACATCAAAAATCTGATAGAACATTGGCAAATAATGAAATCATATAATCAGACTGAATTATAAACATCTCATAA
>PVJC01011831.1:28437-40927 GCA_004026665.1 Murina feae | reverse complement strand
CCACGGTGTGCCTGGGGCAGGCCCCCAGCAGGTAGACACACACAGGAGGACTGCTCCAAGCCTCAGATGCGGCTGGGGGCAGGTCCCCAGTGGTGACACACACACACACACACACACACACACACACACACACAAAAGGCGCCTGGCAGACTGGGGCCATCATAGGACATCCACTGAGGGGTCCCAGACTGTGAGAGGGGGCAGGCCGGGATGAGGGACTCCCTCCACCCCGAGTGCACAAATTTTTGTGCACCAGGCCCCTAGTAGAATATACTTTTAAAAGCTAATAAATTTGGATATAAAATTTAACTAGTTTTTCCCAACACAGAAGTGTCAGAAATAAACATTTTATATTAAATAAGCTTAAGTAAATAATTTTAATTGATTCTTGCTTATTTTCATTTATTGTGAAGAACAGTCACAGTCACCCTTTGTTTATTTGGCATAGGCTGGTATAATCCTATATAGTAAAATGCTAATATGCAATTGTCCCCTTGGCAGTTTGACTGACCAGAAGTTCTACCACTTGCTAGCTAGGACAGGCACTGACCACCAGCGGGTGGCACGGAACAAAGGAAGGCCCCAGCTGGTAGCTGGCAGCCAGGGGAAGTAATGTCCTGGCAGCAGCCAGAAGGCCCTGAGAGACCCTGATCACTGGCCAGGCCTAGGGACCCTATCCATGCATGAATTTCATGCACCTGGACTCTAGTATTAGAAATAACCATTTAAAATTATGTTATTTATTTCTTATTTTCTGAAGAGTAAAATTGAACTTCCTGGGTATCAGTTATATGGCTAATCATAACCTTGTCAATGTGCTCATATCTCCAGTGTCAACTCCTCCAACTCTTTGTCCACTGACCCTGACATATTTGATTGACCTACATGAACCATGTTATCGCATGTCCACTCTGGTTCCCTTTGTTTTAATTTCTTTACTCCTTCTAAGTCAAGCATGTGAAACTCAAAAACTAACACGGGCTAAATAAACAAGGCATATGGCCCATTGGCCATGAGTTTAACATACTTGCTCTAAATTAACATCCATCAGTTATCTCTAGAAGAATGTAGCCATGCAATAATCGTCAAGTATTTTGATTCATTAAGAAAAGTCTAGAAGTCCTAATGTTTTGAAATCTCCTGAGTTTTAAATGTTTTCAGGTAATTCCTTCCCTTCCTTCTTCTCTTCCTTCCTCCCTCCCTCTCTCCTTTCTTTCCTCCATCCCTCCCTCCCTTCCTTCCTTCCTTCCGGTCTGTGAGGGTCAAGTCATGGAAGGTATGTTGCTATTTCTTCTAAAATTCCCATCACTCAAATCTCCCGTTTGCATGCCTAATATACAAACTAAAATATATGTGGCCCATTATAACAAGAAATTTAAGCTTTAAAAAGGTTCATTGCCCTTTCCAAAAATGTTATAATACTTTGGGGATTTTTTTAGACCTAAGAGATTACATAGGCCTAAATTTAACATTGAAAAATTGATAGTATAAAATGTTCTCGCCTGGATACAAAAGCATAGTTATTCTCTTAATATATAAAATATTTCTCTCTTAAGAGTAGTGTGGATGTTCTATTATAATTTTGTCTGCTTCCTAAATAATTAGTACTTTAACAGACAAAATGAAATCTTCTTGTACTTAATTTTTTTTGGTTCAACATTTTAGCAACTGATGATGTGCACTCATAATCATAATGATGCTTTATATTGCTGTTCCTAATTTCTCAGGGAATTTAAATTACAATAGAAAGATAAATTTCAGTTACAAAGATTAGTTATCTTCATAAGGAAATATAACAAATCTTTTAAAAATACCTATATATTATTCCTTTGTAAACAAGCATAGGTGTTTTATTTCACAAATAAATCCTTTATCCATATTACCAATTAATTAATCAAAATTTATTAAAAATGGCTTCACTATGATAAATATAATAGTATTACCTAAGTCTCCCTTTATGTTTCAAAACAAAAGAGACATTAGGCAGTAATCTAAAGACTTCTTTAAAAAGTGAGGTGAAACATGAATACTGATTTATACTTAAGAAAGGAAATATGCACTGAATTATAGAGGATTTATTTGTCCACTAAATAATTTTTAAAAATGTGCTTTTGGAATTTTATTTTTCCCAAGTAGTGTGTGTATATATATTTTCATTTTTATTTGTGCTTTCTTTGGCAACTGAAGTAAGAACCTTTGTCTAATTAGACATAAATCAGTCTCCATTGGCTCAACTCCACACACGGCAAACCTAGAATCATTACTTGGTCCTGAGTCTCTGCCAAAGATGTTGGTGTCGGTGCAGATTTATGCTGAGGTCGTCAAGAGAACTATTAAATTTTGAGAACATATAATGTTCTAATAGTGCGAGGGTCCAGGAAGATTAGAAATACAGCAGAAAGGTTTTTACTCACAGAGTGCCCTTTACAGGAAGGCGCATCCAGGATAGGCCCAAAGTTTTTAAGCCTCAAGTCACTTTCATGGCTTTCATTACCATGATGACTGCGGAGTCTGTTATAGGAAGCTAAATATAATGTAGGATTTTAAAACTTAGTGTCTGGCTTTTTAAATGGGAGATGCTTTTCTGCTTTTTTCATCTAAGTCAGTCTTAAAAGTGGTTTTATTAATGAGATCTATAGAAATTCTTTTGGGTTTAATTATTTACATTGGTTTTACTTAAATTTCTATTATATTCCCCTTATCTAGTCTTATCCCATTATTTCCCCAAACACTTCAGACGGGGCAAGTGCGATTAGAAATGATGAGCCCAGGTGGCCTGGCTCAGTGGTGGAGTGTTTACCTATGAAGCAGAAGGTCACAGTTCAGTTCCTGATCAGGGCACATTGGGCTCAGTCCCCAGGGTGGGGTGTGCAGGAAACAGCCTACCAGCCATTCTCTCTCATCAGTGATGTTTCTATCTCTCTCACCCTCTCCCTTCCCTTGATTTTTAAACTCAATAAAAATATTTTTTAAAGAAATGGTATGATGAAAATAAAATATTTTGCTTTCCCTCTGAAATGGATAGCTCTTGGACAAGAAAATAATTCATAAGAGGTCAGTGTTCTTAATACATAACAAAAGTTATGACCTCTACATGTGTTAAATGGTTATTAGTCAATAGATTTTATAGGTCTGTAAACCATTTTTATGTGGAGAAAGATGGAGAAGGATTTACAACCATTACAAAACTGGATAAACATCATGAAAGGATAATATTTATTTGAGGGAAATTGAATTAAAATCTATACATATAAAAAGCCAGCAACCATAACAGCCATAACGACCATAACAACCAGTCAGCTATGACACCCACTGTGGCCAGCGAACCGGCCTGATCAGAAGGTGGGGCCAGCCGGCCAACCTCACAGCCCCTCCCCCCTTCCTGCTCACCCCCTGATAGGACTCTCCCACCTCGCGGACAGGCTGGACTGAGGGACCTCCCGAGTGCACAAATTTTTGTGCACTGGGCCCCTAGTAATTATGTAAGGATGAAAAATATGACACTTTTTTTTAGTAAGCAACAGAATTATTAAAAATTATTCAGGAATTTATGATAAAATGATTAGGAAGGTTAAGATGTAAATGCACTCTCAAAAATATAGTAAAGAGTTAATCCTTTTTCAAGAATAGTTGATGATACGCTAGATTTTCTCAGTTATATTCTATCTAAAATATAGATCAGAGTGTTTAGCAGCCCACGACGATGAGGCTATTTTTTCCTCTCTTTTGATGTTTTTGACATCTTTCAATGTAGTACTCTAAGACAGGGAAGGCAAAGAACAATATGAATCTAAAATTATTTTAAACATTATTGATTTGAGTGAACTACTTTATATCAAATTACATGTCTTATTTTCAAAAATACTTTTGTATGTGAAAGAGCCTGATTTTCCCCTTTCCTGGAATATATTTTGAACTTAATTTGAATAAAATCAGTTGGTTTCCAAAGTTCTAATGCAAATTCACTTATCTCCTCCTCAGTTTGAATTGTTCTCTGCTTGACTTCTAACTCTGTTTGACACCAGACCCTGACTCTGCTGCTCCTTTCATCTCCTATTCTCCCTAATATTTTTGAGATGTCTGCACAAGGATGGGAACAAACTCACTCAAACTCACCATAGGCTATATTCGACTCATCCTGTGGAATATAGAAGCTGGTTTGCTAACTAGGGCTGACCATCTAATCCATTTCACTCAGTATTTTGTATGACCTATGAGCTAAACATGTTCCTTTTCATATTTAGATGGTTGAAGAAAAAAATAAAGAAGAATAATATTTCGTGACACTTTAAGGAAATTACATAAAATCCAAATGTTAAGGTCTATAAAAGCAACCTAATTAGATACTAGAGACCCAGTTCACAAATTCATGCACATTGAAAGGAAATTAATTAGAAGACATTTTTGAGACAAATTAATTAGAAGACATTTACTATTCGCCCTTTCTCTATAATAGAAGCGTCAACCAGATTCACTATCAACAACGACAGATCAAAATACACACATACCACTGGCGCCAGTGAGAGCTTTATATGTATCGCACATGGACAAGTCAACATAGCCTTTTATAGATATAGAATAAACTTGATTAATTAGACCTTTTTCTTATTCAACTAAACTTTTTCCAGCCCAGTGAAGCACTCCAACTTCTCGTTCAGGTAATTGTCAGCAGCACAGCAGTAAATATCAACAAGAAGCAGATTTTTATTGTAGATAACACAGGGAAAACAAAGGATAAAATATTTAACTGCAGCAGTGTTTGACTATATTCTGCACAGTTGAGAAAACCTGAAGTCATTTTCAAAATCCACCATTTCTTACTTGTCAGTCGGGTCAAGTTTCTAAGCTTTCTAAATCTCTGTTTTCTGGCTAATGAAAAGCAAATAGGATTTCACCAAATCTCCTATCTACCTACTCCAGGACTTCTGTGAGGATCAAATGAGATGAGAAACAAGAAAACACTTCACAAACATTTGGTTAAAGTGTAAATGTTTGCACCTGGCTATAAAGCAAGTCATGTTCCTGGCTGAAGAAACTGCGAGGAGGCTAGTTGCTAGGGAGAGGAAGCCAGGCATAGCTACGTGTTGTCATTACCCAGAACCCACAGCCACTGTTTCTGGGCTGGGCTGGGCTGGGCTGGGCTGTGGGCCACATTTTACATCATGGTTTCTCAGCAGTATCAGCTGCAATTTGGTAGGCTTTCACTCTGGGGTGGTGGCGGGGCCTGTGTCCCACTTGGGGGAAACTAAGTGTTGCTTTGTGGGCACCAGGCCTCAGTGCCATTTGTTTGTAAATGGCAAGTGTGTGTCATGGCAGCTCCCGTGTTAAGCATCTTCCCTCTGGTATTCAGTGTATGTCATAGCAGCCAGTCAGACGGTCAGACACTTAGCATATTAGTCTTTTATATATTTAGAGAGAATTATACATGGTGATGTGTTTAAATATTGCCTTTGACTTATTTAGCACTATAAAGATACCTCATATCCAGGAAAGCCTAAATATCTGCTGTCTGGTCTTTTCCAGGTATGTTTAGTAACCCCTGATATAGACTATCTATAAGTGCATAATGATTTCCCTGCATTATTCATGATTGTCCTTTGAGTATAATAGAGAATAACACAGTACTGCCGGAAGCCAATCATTGTTTTAATAATAAGACCTGTGGTCAACCTTAATTGCTCTAAAGGGTCAGAGCTGATTACTAGATATTGGTAGTTGAAGAAGCCCCCACCTATTAGTCTTAAATTCACTGACTGGCTTTTATTGGAGTTTCCTGCCTAGGAGATATGGGTGTATCCTATAATCTTAATCTTAATAAAAGGGATGGAAAAGCCAGAGCGACGAGTAGTCCTCCCACTAGAGTTGGACTACTGCCTGGCCCCCATTTCCCAAATTAAATATTTTCTAAGTCTCTTTTCATTTGTGTGTGGCCTTCTCCAGAACCTGAACCCTGAACCGGAACCCTGAATCACGCAGGACACGAAAGGGGCTTCCACACAGTACACTGAATAGAGGCATTGTACTTGCCTACTCTCACAATTGTTTGTTCAAAGAGAAAGTAGCTATGACAAATCTTACTTTTTGTCTAATTTCTGTATTTTAAATTATGAACAATTTAAACTATAATCTAACAATAAAATCTGTCTCTTTTTACAATTTAAAATTTCAATTCTTGCACAAGTGTTGTTATTGCTACCTCTGCACATTGTCTCACAGTTTCCTCTCAATTTTCAATTTCCATTGGCCTTACTTTAGCCAGGCCTTTATTATATCACATCTGGAATATAATCAATTAATGCCACTTCATTCATTTGCTATCACCACCAAGCTACCTTTCATACTGCTTTTTAATGATATTCTGTTTCTAATTAGTACACAATTTTCTGTACTCAAAAAGCGTAAGATAGAAGAGGAAAAGAAGAGGCAGATACAGGAGGAAGAAAAGAGGTTGGACATAGAAGTTTGTTACTTATTGAGCCCTTATGGGTTGCTAGTCATTTTCTCTATTCTTTCCAAAGATATTACCTAATAAATACTCAACCCCATATTTTTTGGTAAATAAAACCACACACACAAAAAAAACAAAAACACAATTGTTGATCAGAAAAATTACCATTTCCCAAATATTGCATATCATATAAACAGATGTGTTCACAATTCATAATTAATCCTCCCTCATTCCAAACCTTTATTTTTAGTTCCTAAACAGACACTGTTGGAAACACATTTGTTATATGTGAAATATACCAATTACTGGAAGAATGACTGACAAGTGCCACAGAATCAGCAGCAAATATCCTGAGGGACAATGAGACGTGGTATCTCCGGAAGAGTGGACTGGAATGTGCTTTGCTCAACCTGAAGTCATTCAAATCTAAGGTCACAGCCACTACCTATAAAGGTTATCCTTGTGTATTCAAGGACAAGTGAGAGAAAGGAAAACATGATTACATAGGCACAAGAAACCTGGGAGAAGATAAAGCCTGTGACAAATATATATTATATTATCTGCTATTACAAACAAAAATGACAAATTAATGGACAGAACAAACAGATATCTTTTTAATAATCATAACAATTCCTTCCCTGATTTTTTATATGTTCCAACTCCTATTACATGCTGTTCATGTTTCACGAAATATGATTAGTAGCTACTAAATTATAATTCATTTGCTCATTTGGCCAACTTTTTAAACATCACTGCACACTTTCAACATCTACAAAATACTGGTACTTAATTAACTTTTCTATTTACCGTATTTTCCTGTATATAAGACAATTGGGCATATAAGATGACCCCCAATTTTTGAGAAGATTTTCCTGGGTTAAAAAGTCATCTTATATGCTGGAAAATATGGTAGTAGCCCTGAGTTCTTCATACAATGATTTTATGAGGTTTGAAATGTTAAAGACTATTTTTGTATGATAAGGAAAATAACTGTAAAGGATATGGTAACTTTAGAATTCTATGTATATGAAAATAAACAGATTGTGACACATACATACATATATATTCATATTAATATATAATTTACAAGCTACATATATAATATCATTTAATCTGAAAATTTAATTGTTCTATAAAATTCCTTATATTCAATTTTTCTTCTCAAATAAATGATCTAATGTAATGAGCACCATTATAAGTTGACTCAGTCCAGACAGCACTTTAGTAGATTTCAGTTTTATATCAATAAATTTAATAAATGTATGTCAATAGTGTGGTGAAGGCCTGAGTAGGGGAATGGGTACAATGTGGAGAGAGTCAATGAAGAAAAAAAAGGAGATTTGTAATACTTTCAACAATAAAGATAAATTTAAAAACTGCATGTCATGAAACTATTTTATTTCAATAATGTGAACAACTTTGTTTCTCTTAAATATTCTTACTTTTGCCACAAAGCAATAATAGATGAAATAACAATTTTCCTCAATGTACTGGGTAAGCATTGGACTAAAATATAAGATGTTTCATTGAGTCCTTTGCAGTAGTCATTTGCCTAAGTTCATGTCTAGTTCAATTATGGTGAGGTTGAAATAAATAATTGATCATGTCACTGTGAGAAATTTTTGATGGTAAACACTTACACTGATATAACTATTCCAACATTTAGAGGGGAGCAAGCATTTTAAAGTCAAGTCTATGTGTACACTATGTGACTGACTGAAAAAGATATGGAAAGTTAAAACTCAACTATTATCAAACATTAGTACATAAAATTTTATACAACATCTTGATTAATGTACAAAAATAATGTTTTATAAATACTGTATGATCTCACTTACATGTTGAATCTAAAATGTTGAACTCTTGGAACCAGAAAATGAAATGGTGGTTACGAGTGGCTAGAGTTTGGGAGAAATGGGAATATGTTGGTCAAAGCACAACCATTTAGTTAGATTATATATAAGTTCTGAGTATCTAATGTACAATCTGGTGATTATAGTTAATAATATTACACTGTACTCTTAAAATTTTTTCAGAAAGTAGAATCTCAAGTGTTTTCACCATCCACACAGGCACAGGTACGCACATTCTCATGCGCATCCACACATACATATGGGGAAAGATAACTATTTGAAGTGATAAATATGTTAATTACTATGATAATGGAAATTATTTCACTATATATGTGTGTATGTATCTAATCTAATAAAAGAGTAATATGCAAATTGACCCTCACTCTGTTACACCTAAGCCACGCCCACCAGCCAAGCCACACCAATCAACAGCTGTATGCAAATTAACCCAGCCAAGATGGTGGCTGGCAGGCACGAAGCTAGAGCAAACAGGAGGCTTCCACTGCACCAGCCATGCAGTTGAAACTGCCTGCCTAGGCCGGCTTGGCCTCTGCTCAAGGCAACAATGTTTCAATTATAGAAGCCACAGAGCTGAAAAAAACTGGAGGCTTCATTGCCTGACTAGGCCTCTGCTCCAGGCAACAAAGTTTCAATTATAGAAGATAAACAAACCCAGAAACCTGATTCCAGCCAGCCTTGCTGGGACGTTGGGTCAATGGGAGATGTGGGCAGCCTGAAAATGGCCCTCAGCCCCTCACCCAGGCTGGCCAGGTACCAAGTAGGGACCCAAACCATGAAGGGACTGTGGGCAGCCTGAAAATGGCCCTCAGCCCCTCACTCAGGCTGGCCAGGCACCCCAGTAGTGACCTGAACCCTGAAGGGGCTGTGGGCAGCCTGGAAACAGCCCTCAGTCTCTCACCCAGGGTGGCCACACCCCCATGGGGTGAGGGTCCCCACTGGGGAGCTTGGCAAGTCTACAAACAGCCATCAGCCCCTCACCCAGGCTGGCCAGGCACACCAACACGTGGACATCCCCCGAGGGGTCCCAGACTGCAAGAGGGCACAGGCCAGGCTGAGGGACCCTCCCCCCAAGTGTACAAATTTTTGTGCACCGGGCCCCTAGTGTGTGTGTGTGTGTGTGTGTGTGTGTGTGTATACATTGTATTTACTTTATGAATCATATTGTACAACCTAAACACTTACTTTTATTTGTTAGTCATACCTCAATTAGGTTGAAAAAAAATAAAAGATTCATGCTCAAAATAACTTTTTTTTAAACTAAACTTTAAAACCATTTACTATAACTCAACGCATATCTAGAATGGTAAACGCACTAATAAATTGTATTTTCTTCTTACATATAAACTTTCCTCTTTATCTCTTAACTCATAAATGGTAAAGATTTTCACATTAGGCTGTAAACCATGTCTGTCAACTTTTCACCCATCAGGAGTTAATGCTTTTAAACAGATAAATTCATAAAATGTTTTTATATTGACTGTTTAGTTTATTAATGCATTCTACTTTTGTATGTGGGCTGGACACTGGTACTCTAGTCTAAGAAACCAAATATAACCAAATATCTAAAATCAGGTTTTAGGTGCTATAATAAATCCAGTGCTTTAAGGGACAATAGGTACACCAAAGTCAGTCAACAGGAAAGTTGTTGCTAGTGGTTTGTTTTATAATTCTAAGCTATCCCTAGAGATATAATTTTGTTCTAAGTTAGCCAGTTCACACCATTCTCACCTGGGAGGCAGCATGAGCAATGGGTGGGTGTCAGAAAGGAAAGGGGGTAGGAGGAGGTAGAAGAGAGTAAACGGGTATAAATGATGAAAGAAGGAGATGACTTTGGGAAGTGAACATACCATGCAATATGCAAATAATGTATTACAGAGTGGTACACCTGAAACCTGTATAATTTTATCAACCAATACCACCCCAATAAATATAATTTTAAAAAATTTAGTAAATTTTTAATATTTGAAACAACTGATTTCACAAATTCTAATTCTTTCCACCCTCACTCACTCCAGATATGTGCAATTTACAAAAATTGTCCTATGTGTTTTTAATACGATGGTCCGTGGCTGAGCATCATTATTTTATATTTGAAACAAAGGGAAAAACAACATTTTGGGTTCAAATGCTAGATAACATATCATGTGCTTGAGACCCTGGCTGCATATTGTGTTATCTTAGACTTCACTTACCTAGAAAGGAAAAGGTAAGTGCTCGCCCACCTTTTTACTGCAGAATGACACCATGGCACCTGTGCACACCACATAAGAAAGACAATGTCCACACTCAGAAAGACAATGGACTTCAATCCCACAGCTACCTTGACTCTCTGGTGGAACATTGTGACAGCCCTCAGGGCTATGTAAATTCCACATCTTATACAGGTGCCTACCCTTCAATGATTTAATGATATAATTTTGCCATCAAAGAAACAAACATTATCACTCTCCTTTTCCATCCACACCCAAGACCTTCAGGTCTTCTTAATAAACTCACTGCTTCTGCTCAAAGGAAAAAAAGTGGTGACTCTTAATTTGTGTGTAGTGTGTTTGTAAAGGGTGAGGTGCAGAAAATTTTGCATTAGGACCTGATTTTACCAGTTAAGACACTAATAATATTGCAGAGTTTAATGCAAACTTTCTTGTCTGAGCATTCATTTACTGTCAGTTAGATGTGACCTAAGAGATAATATTCCTTAGAACCAGTAGGAAAGAAAAATAGATTTTCTAATATGGAGCCAAAATTAAATATTCTGCTAATTAGTGGTAGTTTCCTAAGACGTTCATTAAATTACAAGAAACACATCCATGTAATATGGTTACTAGAAAGGTCTCTGCCTTAAGAACAAGAGAAATATATTAGGTCATATTGCTAAGCAATTTTTCTGGCTGACAAGGGCAATTTTTCAGCAACAGCACTACATTTAGAGTGGCAACATAATGGGAGGATGGAGCAGATGCTAAAATTTAGTCAGACATAAATCTTTTTGCCTTTATCTCCTGTGCAATAGAGAGAAGACAAGAAGACAAACAAATAGCCCAGAGAGAAAACAAATGTTGGGTGTCTCAAGAAAGTATAATGCCCCTATATTGAGATAATATTCACATTGCAGGATTGACATCTGTAAAAATAAGTAGTGTTTAATTAAATAAGATGACAATAATCAAATGTCTGGCATTTTTTTCAAATAGCAACATATGACATGCACAAAATGATACTCATTTTGATAACCTCTTCAGACATGCAATTATTCAAGTTTTTGTCTATATATTCACCCATGAAACTTACAGATTCAAAAATACTTTCATTCATTGTATCAATTGAAATGTGTCGTTTATGAACCAAAATTACATCTTGGAAAATCTTACTCCCTCAGAGATCACTCAAGTTCTTGGCCTTTTTACATGTATTTGTTCACAGTGGGTGACATGATACAGGGTCACAAGATAAAACTCAGCTTTCTGCATGAAAGCTGTCCTAACACTCCTATCCACACTGATTTTTCTCTTATCTAAGCTCCAATTAAACTTATACTCATTCATTATACAACTGAGCACATATTCGTTTTCCATTTTATGTGGATGTAGCTTTCACTCTCCAACCATATTTAGCTCCCCATTGTGTGGAAGACAGGTTGCTATTTCAAATATTTTTCTTTTATATTCTCGCAATATATAAAATGAAGAATGCACAACAAAATTATTTCTGTTTAGAAATGTTTATTCCAGCTTTTAAAATCATGTCTTATTTTGAAAAAATTAATCTTGGTAGAGATTACAAAAAAAAAGTAAAAATTACCTTAAACCTATTGAAGCCCCTTACACGTCCAGCGTGGTTCAGAGTTCCTATTCAGGGTTCGAGTTCTGAAGGAGGCCGCACACAAAATGAAGAGAGAGAGACTGGAAGAGAATCAATTTGGAAACTGGGGGACCAGGCGTGGCATCTTTCCTCTACCAGGGTAGATTGCCTACTGATGCCTGAGTCTCACCAGCCTTTTATTGAGTCTCTGAGAAAACAACAATATCCTTAGGCAGGAAATTCTGAGGAAGAATTTTACATGTAATTAACAGGTGGAGATTTGCTATAATTAACAATGTTTCAACTTAAACAATGGGTGCATAGCTCTGACCTTTCAGAGCAACCAAAGTAGGTTAAAAACAATCAGTTT
>PVJC01011831.1:0-28337 GCA_004026665.1 Murina feae | reverse complement strand
AACCCACTTCCCAATCAATGTTACCATTTCAGTAAACACATTACAGTCCTTCTGTCCTCTCCCTCTCTTTCTCTCTCTCTGTCTATGCATCTGTTTATATGTTTACATAAACAGCATAAAGTAATATTTTTGAATAATGTTTAACAAATGAATTGATCATATTTTCTTATAAATATACATTTTTATTTATTTAAATATTGGCAAATATTTATCTATATTAATTTTTCTCTCTAGCTAGGGGCTGGAAGGAAGGGGGAATGCAGAGTGACTATTCAGTGGGTACAGTCTCAGCTTTGCAAGATGAAAAGCGTTCTGCAGAAGGAGGCTGGTAATAGCTGCACAACAATGTGAATGTGTTTGATGCCGCTTGCACTGTATACTTACAAATGGTTAGGGTGGTGCATTTTATGTTATGGATGTTTTACCACAATTAAGAACAAACAAAAAAGAGAATGAGTTTAGATATTTCAACTCAAAGTGTACACATAGCCTGGCCTCGCTCACACAGTACTGCAGTATTTGGTTTTCACTAAAGAGAGACTGCCCAGGCTCCAAATGAATCTGTTATGTATTTCTCAACATCTCCATCTACTAAGAATTTTAAAGATTTTTTTTCAGAGAAGTAAAACAATTAAGTATGAATGTTACTAAAAAATGCCTCTGAGTATTGTTGGGAAAAACAAACCAAATATTTTGAGAATAAAATTTCCAATTTTTCTTTTAAAAAAATAAACCCAACTTATATTTGTAAAGGTAGATGTAGATGATATTTAGGTGTTGACTTTGAAACAGAGAGAAACAGGACAATATATTTTAGTATGACTTTTTGGTAGCAAATAAAAACGACATAAAAATGACAACAATCTGATATCAGCTTATGCATTCAAGGAAACTCATTTCCTCAAGGAACTAAAAGTTCAAGTTCAGTTTAATCAGGACATGGCTCATTTCTCTGTTTTTTCCCCTACTTGCTAATTACATCATTTGGTTGTAATTCCTGGGCTTGTACTAAAAGGCAGCAGGACTACCAGACTTCATAAACACCAACCCATTACCCAGAAGGCGATTGTCTGCATGCCAGAATTTCCAGCCTGTATTCTGAACTTCATTCTAAAATAATTATAGTTGCCAAGTAAATGCCATGGGATGATTA
Organism: Murina feae; assembly: GCA_004026665.1. NCBI lineage: Eukaryota > Metazoa > Chordata > Mammalia > Chiroptera > Vespertilionidae > Murina > Murina feae. The sequence continues at coordinate 27,184 of PVJC01011831.1, read as the reverse complement.
ATTTAGCCCTGCATTAACTAAAGCAGTAATTGTGAAAGTGTAAATAAACGTATCATGCTTATTTTAGATCAATTCAGACCTACTCCTATAGTTGGGTGTGTTTGTAGAGTAGTATAAAGTCTGAGGCCAAAAAAAAATGAGTCCAGAAATGAAAACAGGATCACTGCTAAGAGATGCAAACAATTGTAATATATTATATTGAAATCAATTTAGTAGGGAGCAATATGGGGGAAAGCCAGAAGAGTCTAAATCTAAGATTACTCAAAACTTCCCTGAGAACCCACTGTTTGACATAACAGGTCAGAAGAGCCTTACACATGGGAGCAAATGGCTTCTTTTTTCATTCATTTATGCAGCAAGTGTTTTTTGAGTCCCACTATATACCAGTCTCCAGTGATAGTACCAAGAAAAAAAACAAATTCCCTGCCTTTGGCCCATACATTCAAGAGGAAATGAAGCACAAAATAAGTCAGGGAGATAAGAAGTGCCTGTTGGGAAGTGTGTCTTGTCATATTTTTCATGGGATGATTGAGTATGGCCTTACAAAGAAAAAAATACTTGAATAAAAAGCTGAAGAAAGCATTCAAGGTAGAAAAGACATCAGGTACAAAAACACTATAAGGGGAGCTTGCTGAACGTGTTCAAGCATCAGCAAGGTCACAAGACGGTTGGGAGGAGATTGTGGAAGGGAGAGACCAGCAGGAGGCAATGCCAGGAAGGTAAGACAACCAGAATCCACAGCTCCTTCTAAGCCATTTTAAAGGCTTTTCTTTTCTTTTTTCTTTTTTTTTTTTGCATAAGAGGAGGAACATTTGAAAGGTGTTGAACAGAAAAGCAACATGATCTGATTTATGCTTTAACGAATCACTTTTATAGATAGCTTGGAAATAATATAAGGCAAGGATGTTAAATAGGAAACTATGTAAGAAATCCAGGTGAAAGATAAAGATGGTTTGAATAAAAGAGCTATGAAGAAAATGTTGCATTACCTATGTTAATGATAGAATAAACAGAATTTGCTGTTAGATTTAGATGTGGAATAGAAGAGAAAAAGAAGAATCAAAGAGAACTTCAAGTGTGGCCAGAACAACTGAAAGATCAAATTCGCTTTGGGATGTGTTAAGTTTGTGATGACTCTAAGACATCTCTGTGGAGATATTAAATGGGCATCTGGAAAGCACATTTATGGTTCACACCAATAGCCAGTCAGAGAGTTTAAAGACATAGGCATGTGACTGATACATAATCTGTAGTCTAAATACAACCAGGGCTATGAGCGTAAAAAAAAAAAAAAGTGCTGCAACTCTCCAGCTGTTCAGCTCAAGGAGATAAAGGGCAACAGGCAGGAGAGAAATGAAAAGGGTCAGAATTTAAATGACATAGCAAAAAAGAAGTAGCAAGAAGATATCACCTATTTCGAAATCACTGATGGGTCAACAAGGATGAGAACTAGGACTTGCTCAATGGATATAGCCAAGTAGAGGTCATTGGAGACTTGATTAAAAGGTGTTTCACTGTGATGGTAGGCAGAAACCTGGTTGAGATAGGTTGCAAAAGAAAATTATGAAGAGAGTTGGAAATAACAAGTACTGATAATTACATATGTGGATTTTTGTATTAAAAAATAAGTGGTAGATTTGATGCCAATAGAAATCATTGTTTGATTTTAAGTGATGTCATAACAGTGTTTGTACATTGATACAATCTAAAAGGGAGAATGTATGGGAAGAGAGAAAGAAGAGGAACTGTTTTGTAGAGAGCAAGGAAAGGAAATGCATTTGCCTTGGAGCTGGTTGGATTTATTCATTAGTAAGCTTTTAATTTAAGGAATATGCAGTTATTCATACTAAATGCTAGAATGTAAAGATGACTTCCTTTATAAAAGAGCTTATAAATCATAACATATTCAATATAAATAAATTTCATAATTTAATTTATTATATAAAAGTAAATATTTTGAGGGGATAAATTTAAGTATATGAATGGCAGAAACTCATTTGATGCTAAAAAAATAAAACATATAAAGATTAATTAATAAAAGCAAATCCAGCAGGGTTTGAGCAAAGCTAAACAGATTGTTAAATGTTCAACCAAAACATAAAAATAAAATTTTTATATTCATGTGAGAGAACCCTTGTGAATAAAAGAAAGGATTTTGCATATTAGGTTAAAAAAGTGATACATATTAACACTATTGATCTCAAGCTAGTTCCTCTTTGGCTCTTTGATCATTTGAAAGGAAATATAGCCATTACCTTGGCCACATGTTTTTGAATACTATGGCAACAAAATGAAACACTCTACAAAGCCCTTCAATTAGGCATGGCTGCTGGTATAAGTCACTTTTTACTATAAGCAGGCTTGAGGCCTACTTTCCATGCACCAAAAATAGAAGGAAATATGTAACTAAATGTAGTTGGTTTACAATACAAACCCAATAGATAGAAATTGGAGTTGACAGAGATAAGATAACCACAGTTTTAGTATACTGCATAGTACTTAATATACACTACAGGCCCCATGCACAAAATTTGTGCACTGGTAGGATCTCTAGCAGCTGCTGGCCAGGGCCAGGGCCTCCCTACCTTCCCCTAGCCATTCTGGCCCCTGGTCAAACTCCTGCAAGAACTTCAGTTGAGAGGACAATTTGCATACTATGCTTTTATTATGTAGGATATTATATAGGAAGTTTAGTATGAAAAGACCTAGCTTTGAATTCAGATTTCACCCTTAATAGCTTTGTGGTTTTATACCACGTCCCTTAATAAGCTTTTAGAAACCAGTGTTTCTTTAACTATAAAATGGGGATAAATCTTTTTAAATCATTTAAAAATGGGGATTAATTTTTTGCCACAGTGTAGTGGCAAAAATTAAGTAAGTTAAAATGATGGGCCTAGAATATTCTAAACAATACATAAATGCTAGCCATGTGATAGATAAAGTTCAGACTCCTGAGAGTTTTAATTTATTTCTTAGCAATCCATCCATTGTTATCCCCATACATAGTGGAAAAGCTGGAGCACAAGTTTTAAGTGTGGTTCTACTAATGTGAACAAATACTAGATACATTAACATATCTGCTAAATTTTCATGTTGGCCTCCTCCTAGACATGAAATCCCTTAAATCCAGTATACTGTTATGGTCACTATGAATTTTTTAAAAAAACGGTGTTCTTTGATTACTCAAGATAAAAATTACTCACTGATAATATAGCAGTAAAAGGGTCACAATGATGAATTTATAAATTAATCACAATAAATTCAAAATAAAAGAAAAGAAAAGAAAAATAGAGCTTTCTATTCTAGAAAAGGATTCTGTGTATGAATATGGCCTTTCTCTCTGAAGTCAATAAAAATATTTAAAAAATAAATCCTGTTCTATTTTTATTATTTTTATTTTTTAATATACTTTATGATTTCAGAGATAAAGGGAGAGGGAGACAGATAGAAACATCAATGAAAAGAATCATTGATCGGCTGCCTCCTGCATGCCCCCCACTGGGGACCTAGCCAGCAACCTGGGCATGTGCCCTGACCAGGAATTGAACCGTGACTTCCTGGTTCATAGGTTAGTGCTCAACCACTGAGCCAATGGGGGCAAAGCAGGATTTATTAGTATTTTACAATAAATAATCAGTTTAATGATAGCTCTCAAAAGATAGGAAAAATACACAAAAGATGGCTACATAAGCTAATCCTTAAAATTAATAAAAAACATTTGAAAACTTTAATAATTTGAACGATTACTCCAAGTATGAAATTATTTTACTTTTCTTTATATCACTATAAATATAAGAAAAGTAAAAAGGGTGTGTTTTTTTCCTTTGAGAATCTTAGATCATGAATTAGTTTTGCCATCAGTGTCATTTAGTAAACTTTTGCCAACTTAAGGGATTGATTTTGAAATATAGTAATAGCTAAAAACACATAATTTAAAGTTCTTTTGTTAATTGCTATTTATACAATGCCCTTAAGAAAAACACCTAATATAGAAAAATTTCAGTTCTAAATTGTCAGTGTTACAAACCACTCATATGCTTATCTGAATAAATAAATATAAGAGAAGAACGGACTCTACTAATTGAGTTCTATCCTGTAAATCCTTATGTTTATCTCAACATTTCATTCTAAGAATGAAGGAACAGGACCTCAGAGTGGCTAAACCATTTCTGTTGAGTACATCTGACTTGCCCACATTCATATCCAGTTGTATAGAGCTCCAAAGCTTGTATGCCTTTTGCTGAAACAGCCCTCTCAGGGATGAAAGTAATGATGAATAAAGATAACATCTAACACTACCTGAAATAGTTAATATTTGTTGGGGCAGTAGCAGGTGACCAGGGATTAATTTGAGAATTTAAAGAATTCTCTGTATAGGAAAATGCACAAAACTCACAATTTTGCATAAACTAATATGAACAAATTGAAACTTCCAAATGCGTATTGAGACATCCCATTTCTAAGGCCTATTTTACAAGTCTGTGATTTCCTTTATCCTTCTCCACAACCTTGTGAGGAAGGTGCATGGTCATATACTCATCTAATGGGCAAATAAATAGAGGCAAATATTGCTAAGTAATTTTTTTAACTTCACAAGCTAAAAAAGTGGTTGGGCCAGGAGCTAAACACAGCACTAGGACCATACATCCTTTGTTCTTTCATGAATACCAAGCTGCCCAACATGCACACAATTATTTTATTAACAACCCTTTTTTATTGCAAGGAAATTATCTGGACTTAATTTTTCAATTTTTCTTAGAAATGTCTGAAGAGTTTAAAAAGAAGTATCTCCAAAGGCCCTTTAGTTCCTTTGTTACCCATTTCTGCCTGAGTGGTGAAATATTTTGTAAATGAGGCAATGTCTGCAGCTAGCTAAATGGGGCAGTAGCCATCGGATGCAGACAGAGCAATGCGCACTCTATCTACATCACAGAAGAGCAAAATTGCATGGGCTATGAAGTGGTAAATGTTGCAGTAAAATAAAAAAGAAAGTAATGACAAGAAAAGGGGTGACAGAATTTTTAGCAATCCATTTTTTATTTTCAGAAGAATAGTCTTAGGGTTATAGAACTATTTCATCAACTAAACCGAATAAATTTCATTTAAATGAAATATTTAGTTTCTAATATGAGGCAGTTATTGTGTCAATCATACTCCAGAGGGGGTCATATGGATGAATAGTGTGAAAATTCAAATGAACATTAAGTTAGAACAAGAGAAGTTAATGATCAAGGAATATTTGTGAAACAAATATAGTTGATATTATCATAAGTAAAATAAAGTTTTAATTTAATTCAATGAAAAAACAACTACAATTAAATCTTGGTAATATGATTGGTAGAGGTGTTACCTAAATAAGGGAGAAAAAATGTACTTAAATGAAAAGTTCAAATTATTAATATTTTAAAATAACAATGTGTTAGAACTATTTGAAAAAAAAACCTATTTAAAGAGTTTTAATGGAATTTAGAATACCAGTTAGCATGTCTCAGATTGTCCAATTATCTCTATCACTTCTGCCAACTCAGAGGTCCAAGTTACTATCTTTGGCCTGGGCTAGCAGCTCTCTAATTAGTCTTCCTGGCATCCATCTCTGCCCTCCTTCAAGCTATACTGCAGTCAGATTTATCCTTTCAAAATGAAGATGGAATCAAGTCATATCTTTCTAAAATTCTGTACCATTTCCAACTGCTTTTGGGGACAGAGACCAAAACTCTCAACATCCTGTATCAGTCTCTGCAGCCTCCCTTTTTCTATCTCCCCATTATCATCTCAAACACACCTTACCTTCTCCGTGACATAGCTAGAATCCCTTCTTCAAATGCCTAGAATGTTATGTTCCCTTCCATTTCAGAGTCTGCATATTTTCTGCTCTTTTCCTAGCATGCTGTTCCATGTCTCCCCAGCCACTTATACGTAATTAACAATTCTTGATTTTTCAGATCTCACTAGAAACAATTTTCTCTAGGATGTTTTTATTATTCTCCCAGGCAAATCCTTTTCTTCTTCTTCTTGTTGTTACCATACAGGTTCTTAACAAATTCATATTCCTCTCCCCTGGGTGTGTATGTATCTGTTTGTAATTATACATTCATCTGTATGATTATTTGATTAATGTCTGTCTCTTGTCCCAACAGTAAATTTGAAGCCCCTTTAGATCTTAAGATCTTTGACTATTTTTGTTCAGCATTTTATCTACTGGTACACCTTTGGATCATAATACTGGACACATAATAGGCATTTAATAGGTATTTATTTTAGAAATGATAGAAAGCTTTACAGAAAGTATTATAAAATATCAAATTGATTGGGATTACTGTCAGAAAAAAATGTTCTTTTATGTTTAAGTAACATGGTATATCCTATCTAATAGAAGAGTAATATGCAAATTAGGCACCACTCCATCACAAAGATGGCCACCTCCATAGCCACAGGATGGTGGTGCCCAGTACGATTCAGCACAGCCACTGAAGTGGTCAGGCTTGCTAGCCAGGCATGTGGCGGGGGAGGTGGGGACCCGAGGGGAGAAACAGGTGATCAGAGGGGGCTGGGGGTCCCCTGCCCAAGCCAGAGGCCTTCACCAGAGGCCTCAGGCATGGGCAAGGGCAGAGCTAGTGATCAGAAGGGGCAGAGGCAGAACTGATGATTGGAGGGGTACGAGGGTACCCTTCCCAGGCATAAGGCCTGGGCCAGAGGCCTCAGGCCTGGACAGGGGCAAGGCCAGAGATCTCAAGGGCCTGGGCTCTGCAGAGCCAGTGATCAGAGGGGCAGGGGCAGAGCCTGTGATTGCAAGGGTCTGGGAATGGGCAGAGCTGGCAATGCATGGGTCTAGGGGTCCTTTGCCCAGGCCTGAAGCCTTGGCCAGAGGCTGTAGTGGGGCAAGGGCAGAGCTGGCAATTGCAGGGGTCTGGGGGTCCCCTGACGAGGCTTACAGCCTTGGCCAGAGGCTGCTGCCAGTGAACAAGGGCAGAGCCGGCGATGGCAAGGGGCAGGATCAGAGCCAGTGATCACAGAGGCCTGGGCTCTGTGAAGTCAGCGATCAGAGGGGCTTAGGGGTCTTCTGCCCAGGCAAAAGAGTAATATGCAAATTAACCCTCACTCCGTCACAAAGATGGCAGCAGCCATGGAGCTGGAGCAAGGCAGGAGGCTTGCATTGGCCCAGTGATGGAGGAAGCCAAGATTCCCACCTGCCCTGAGGACCCTGAGTTCCACTCAAGGCAACGAAGTTTCAATTATAGGAGGTAAATAAAACCAAGATACCTGCTTCCAGCTGGTGGCTTTGAGCGGGACCAAGGCAACAAACTTTCAATTATAGAAGTTAAATAAATCCCAGATACCTGCTTCTAGCCCACGACCATAGCCAGCCTGATAACAGCCCTCAGCCCCTCACCCAGGCTAGCCAGGCACCCCAATATAGACCTCCACCCTTGAAGGGGCTGTGGCCAGCCTGAAAACAACCCTTAGCCCCTCACCTAGGCTGGCCACACTCCCATGGTGTGAGGGTTCCCCCTGGGGGTTTGACCAGCCTACAAATAGCCATCAGCCCCTTACCCAGGCTGACCAGGCACCCCAGTGGGGACCCCCACCCTGAAGGGTCTGTGACCAGCTTGCAAACAGCCATCAGCCTCTCACCCAGGCTGGCAAGGCACCCCAGTGGGACACCCTGCAGGGCAAACCAGCCAACCCCCACCTGTGCACCAGGCCTCTGTCCTATATAATAAAAGGTTAATATGCAAGTTGACCCTACCAGCAGAACAACTGCGAATACTGGTCACTATGACATACACTGACCACCAGGGGGCAGATGCTCAATGCAGGAGAGGCCCCCTGGTGGTCAGTGTGCTCCCACAGTGGGAGCTCTGCTTAGCCACAGGCCAGGCTGCCAGCTGCCAGCACAGCAGTGGTGGCGGGAGTCTCTCCCGCCTCCTCAGCAGTGCCAAGAATGTCCAACTGCAGGTTAGGCCTGATCCCTGCTGGCAAGTGGACATCCCCTGAGGGCTCCTGGGCTGCCAGAGGGATGTCTGACTGCCACCTTAGGACTGATCCCCTGGGGAGCGGGCTTAAGCCAGCAGGTGGACATCCCCCGAGCGGTCTCAGATTGCGAGAGGGCATAGCCCAGGCTGAGGGATTCCCCCCACCCCCCTCCAAGTGCACAAATTTTTGTGCACCGGGCCCCTAGTATTCAGATAAAATGGTCTTTATATTCATTACTCTGTTGTTATATAGTCTAAGAAATGAATGAAATATTATTTCCAGTAATTCTCATAAATAGATACATCTCCAGCCTGGGCTGCCAAGGTACAGAGCCTAGAGACATTGGGATTACCTCCATTACAGGCAAAGCTAACAAGGAATTCAACTTTTGATTTGTACCTTATCATGAGTTAACCTGGATAAAGTTTCCTCTAGCTATTAAATCTAATGCTCATTCCCCTTAAGAACTGCTCATATCAAACCCAATATAGCATTTATCCTTGTTTTCAGTAGTCAACACTCAAATTTAGACCCTCTTGTATTCCATTCTGTAAGTTTCAAGTGGTTTTGCATATTTTTGACCCTAGTCTATTATACTTTCATTTTCTCCAACTTCACCTTTCAGAGCTATATCCACTATTTGGGAACTCCATTATGTAAGGAAATTTCCCTCTATTCCCAGTCATTAACTTAAGACTGGCTCTATTCTAAAAATCCTTTTTTCTAGGCCTGTAAAATATTCCCCTCTAATACTTACACTTAATAATTGATTCACCTTGGGAACCTAAATGAAATAATCTATATATATAGTTCTTAGCACAGTTCCTAAAACATGATATTAGCATTCACACAATGTAGAATGATACCATTATTCCAGACCATTGCTACTTCATCCTTGTTATTATTCATGAATAAAATAAAGTAAAATAAAGCCTAACTATTGAGGCTAATAAAGCTTGGATACATTATACTGTCTTTGCATTTTGCTTTCAGCCACACATGTTGCAGTTATTCATTTATTCACTGAACCTTTGCATAAGCCTCAGTCAACCGTATACCTTACCCTATCTTCTTGAGTGACTTCAATACCCCATTGGTTGACCCACCAAATAATTTAGCTGCTCAATTCTTTGATATATAAATCCAGTGATTTATTCTTCCATAAACTATACTTAGTGTTTTCATGCAAGAATTTTTTCCTGGAATTTACCATAAATTCAATATTTAACCAAATTCCTCATCAATAAATTAGAAAAAAAAATGGGGAAATGCATCACAATTCCATTGAAAGAATTAAAACTTAATGTCAACCTAGACATATTTCTCTTTGAAAATATTTACTGATGTAAAGTCAAAAGCAAAAATAGGACACAGTGACACATGGGGTCAAACTTTACCATTTCTAGGAACATAATAAGTATGCAGAGGAATTATTAAATCTATGGTCAAATCATCCAGACTAGTTTGTAGCTTCTGCCATTGTATGTTTATGGCAGCAACCACCGCTACCAGTGGATGCAAATAAAACACATATTTATGGCCTTTTGGCTTCTTCTTATGATGTAGAAAGATGTTTTTAAAAGCTTCATATCTACCTCAGAAATAAGAAAAATTGAATAATCTACCAAATCATAACTCTTCTTGAATTCACTGGAGATCTGAGTTTGGAGAGTCCCTAGGTTTCTATGAGAACAGTTCTTGATACATTAATTAGTGATTTTTTACACTATCCAAATTGAAGGCCATCTTTTGGAATTCCTTGCAAATCTGTTCTTTAAATGTTTTTCTCTTGGCTATATTACATTAAACTCTCTTATAGCCCTTTTATCTCCTCTGACACTCCTCCATCTCATGCTGTGGTATCCTTTCACCTTATTTTTACATGGGGACCTCTTCCATTTTCATTGTATACATTTTCTTCAAGTTAAATCAAATTTCTTATAGATGACTTCTAATCTCTCTAGTCCTTTATTTGATAGCATCACATTCAATATTAAATTACTACCATCATCATTTTGATTTCTTTTTCAGTATGTTCAAAACAAAACCCCTGACCTCCTACAAAACTTCTCATCTCACAAAATTCACTCTTTATTATCACAATTATCTGTTCAGTTCTGCATTCTAGAAACCCAAGGTTGTTTTTTTTTGAGATCCTGAACTATTCCATATCCAGTAATTTTGATCTCTAAAATATATTCCTAAAATATATTTGAGCTACATCACCCCATCTTTGTTAAAAATATTTTTATTTGTTTCTATCTCTCTCTCCCTCTCTCTGAAACATCAATGATGAGAAAGAATTATTAAATGGCTGTCTCCTGCACACCCCCTGCTGAGGATCTAGCTCGCATTGAACTGTAACCTCCTGGTTCATAGGTCTATGCTCAACCACTGAGCCATGCCAGCTGGGCATCTCATCTTGATTGAACATTACAATACTTTAAAAATAAATTTGTCCTTCTCTAAAACACCTACTATCCATGTGAAATAAGACATTTTCGAACACATTAACTGTGTAGTTAAGACAGGCATTTTAAAAAGCAGTGGTAGAGAAAAGAATAGGAAATAGGATAAGATGTAAAGATGATATGAATTTTTTTTAAAAAGTACCTAACAGAAACTACCAAATGCAACTTAAAGCAATATTCTTTAGTGGTTAGAAAATCATTTAAGTAGTTGACAGTATTTTTATGGCATAATGACAATTATGACCTCAAAGGAACTTGGAAAGGGCTGTCACTCTTAAACTTCAGAGATTCTGAAAATATTCTGAGGACCTTTACATAGTTATTTGTACACAAATAACATCTGACACATAAGGAAGAATAGTAATCAATTTTGTCTTGACATCCCTTCTTCCATCATCCCTTCCAGTTAGAAGAGGATCACCATGCACAATTAACTTCCAATTTTCTATCTAATCTAATAAAAGAGTAATATGCAAATTAACCATCACTCCAGATACCTAAGCCACACCCATAAGCCAAGCCACGCCCACCAGCCAATCAGAGCAGCTGTATGCAAATTAACGCAGCCAAGATGTTAGCTGGCAGTCACGGAGCTAGAGCAAACAGGAGGCTTCCACTGCACCAGCGATGGAGTTGAAACTGCCTGCCTAGGCCAGTCGGGCCTCTGCTCAAGGCAACAATGTTAGAAGCCATGAAGCTGAAGCAAACAGGAGGCTTCGTTGCCTAACTAGGCCTCTGCTAAAGGCAACAAAGTTTCAATTATAGAAGATAAATAAACCCCAGAAACCTGATTCCAGCCAGCCTCGCTGGGACATTGGGTCAATAGGAGCTGTAGGCAGCCTGCAAACACCCATCAGCCCCTCACCCAGGCTGGCCAGGCACGCCAGCAGGTGGACATCCCCCAAGGGGTCCCAGACTGCGAGAGGGCACAGTTCGGGCTGAGGGACCCCCCCGAATGCACAAATTTTTGTGCACCTGGCCCCTAGTATACATATTAAAGCCTATGCGCCCAAACGACTGAATGACCAATTGCTATGACAGTCACTGACCACCATGAGGCATATTCTCAGTGCAGAAGCTGCCCTCGGGTGGTCAGTGTGCTCCCACAGCCAACCTCCTGCAGTCCCTCCCCCCAGCCAACCAACCTCCCGCAGACCCAATCTGCCCCGATCAACGGCCAGGCCTAGGGACCCCAGCCATGCACAAATTCATGCACCAGGCCTCTGGTCTATACTAATAAAAGAGTAATATGCTAATTAGACCAGGAGACCTTCTGGGAAACCTTCCAACGTCCTTCCAGACAAAGCTATGGTGGCGAGGCTGAGGCAGAGGTGGTTAGGGGTAATCAGGCCAGGATGGGTGGACAGTTGGAGGTGATCTAGCCAGTAGGGAGGGGAAGTTGGGGGTGAGCAAAATTGCAGTGGGGTGGGCAATTAGGGGTGATCAGGCTGGCAGATGGGGCAGTAGGGGGCAAGCAGGCTGGCAGGGGGCAGTTGAGGGAGAGTAGGCTGGCAGGCAGAGTGATTAGGGGCGATCAGGCAGGCAGGCAGGTGAGCGGTTAGAAGCCAGTGGTCCCAGACTGTGAGAGGGATGTCTGACTGCCAGTTTAGGCTCAATCCCTGTGGTTGGCAGGTGGACATCCCCCAAGGGGTCCCAGATTGGAGAGAGTGCAGGCCAGGCTGAGGGATACCCCCTGCCCATGTGCACGAATTTTGTGCACCGGGCCACTAGTAAATAAATAATAGGCTTGGGACAGGATGGAGATAATAACTTTTAAAAATATAAATTTTTATAAAATATAAAATATATATTTGCCACAGTAAAAAACTAACATTTTCAATGTATTCCTATTTAGGCCACTGTATCATTTTTGAGTTCCTGAACTATCCCACATCCAGTAATTTTGATCTCTAAAATATATTCCTAAATTCAAAACCATAGTTCAAGCTACATCATCCCATCTTTTTAAAAATATTTTTATTTATTTCAGAGAGGAAGAAAGAGGAAGAGATAAAAACACTTTTCTTTTCATGTTAGTTGATGAATAATTTACATACAATAAAATAAATCAATTTTAAACATGACAGGTCAATGATTTTCCCTCTTCTAGAATTTATATAAATAGAATCATAAAACATGTACTATTTTGTATTTGAATTCTTTGCTCAACATAGTATCTACTTGGGGTAGTACAAAAATGTATGACTATACATTATGGTTATTTATTCACCTGTGATTTAAGACTTCTGCATTCATTCTGATAAGTCTCCCTAAGGGTCACATGCTTTCATTTCTTATTCTACTGCTAGATCAAATAATAAGCTATTTTTTTTTTTAGAAAGGCATACTAAAATGTGTTCCAAAGTAGTTTTCCCATTTCACATCCCCATGAACATTATATAATAGTTTCAACTGCTCCATGTTCTTGGCAATACTTGATATTTTTTTATTTTAAATTTTAGCCATCATTGTGTGTATATAGTAATATTACATTTCACCTTTGATAATATGGCTGTTAAAATCTTTTGATTTTAGAATCAAAATTTAAAGAATTTTTATAATAAAATCTTTTAGAATTTGAGTTCTCTTTTTACTATTGAGTTTAAAGAGTTTTTATACATCTTAAATCTATATTTTATCCAAAGGAATGTTGCAAATATTTTTCCCAGTGTGTGCCTTATTTTTCTTTAAATGTTATTAGAAATTCAGGATTATTTTTAAGTGTAATTTAATATTTTTTATTTTTTGATCTATATGTTCTAATAAATTTTGCCTAACCCAAGTCACTGTAGGTGACATTCTGTGCTTACCCTTGCTTCTAAAACTTTTAAAGTTTTTATTTTACATTTAGATGTATGATCCATTTCACATTAATATTCTTTATTTTATTTATATTTTTGGTTTGAAGTAGGGGTTGAGTTTTATTTTTTTCTCCTATTAGAATATCCAGTTTTTGCAAGCCATAGGTTGAAAAAAATCTCTTTTTAAAATTTTATTATATTAGTATTTAATTTACATAAATTAAACTTAAATATGTGGGTCTCTTTCTTAATACTGTTTAATTCTGGTGAAATAAAAATAATTTTAACCACAGGCCAATGTAACCATATCTTAATTATGGTAACTTTATAATAATTCTTGAATATGAAAATGAATATTCTGGAACTTTATTTTACTACTAGAGGCCCAGTAGTAAAAAAATTTGTGCACTCAGAGGGGGCGGTCCCTCAGCCAGCCTGCATCCTCTCACAGTCTGGGAGCCCTCAGAGGATGTCCGACTGTAGCCTTAGTGCTTCCAAGGAGGTGGGAGAGGCTCCTGCCACCACCACTGCGCTCGCAGCCATCAGCCTGGCTTGTGGCTGAGCAGAGCCCCCAAGTGGGAGCACACTGACCACCAGGGAACAGCTCCTGCGTTGAGCATCTGGCGGTCAGTGTGCGTCATAATGACCAGTCACTCCCAGACATTCTGCCATTAGAGTCAATTTGCATATTATCCTTTTATTATATAAGATTATATAAGATTTCAAGGTTTTTTTATTTTTTTAATATATTTTATTGATTTTTTACAGAGAGGAAGGGAAAGGAATAGACAGAGTTAGAAACATAGATCAGCTGCCTCCTGCACACCCTCTACTGGGGATGTGCCCGCAACCAAGGTACATGCCCTTGACAGCAATCAAACCTGGGACTCTTCAGTCCACAGGCCAATGCTCTATCCACTGAGCCAAACCACCTAGAGCTCAAGGTTATTTTTAAAAAAATATTTTGGACTCCATAAATTTTAAATATGCTTTTTTATTGATTTAAGAGAAGAAGGGAGAGGGAAAATGAGATAGAAACATCAATGATGGGAGAGAATTATTGAACATCTCACACAGGGGGTTGAGGCCACAATCTGGACATGTGCCCTGACCAGGTCCATAAGTCAATGCTCAACCACTGAGCTGTGCAGCCTCCTCCCCACGCCCCACTAAATTTAGGTTCAGCTTCTCAAATTCCACTAAAACAAAAGCATGCAGGAATTTTAATTAGGATTACATTAAATCTATAAGTCAATTTCAGGAACACTGATCTCCTTGCAGAGTTTTCCATTTTACGAATAAAAATGCTTTATACCTTTAGCTCCTCTCTTAACATGGATGGTGGTCAGGAAAATGTTAAAGTCACTCAGGGAGGAAAAGTAAGTTAAATATATACATGCCCTAAAAAAAACAAACAAACAAAAAAAACCTAAAACAAATATGTAATATGCTTCTCAAAAGTTTTGTCTTAGATGCCCTAACCGGTTTGGCTCAGTGGATAGAGCGTCAGCCTGCAGACTCAAAGGTCCCAAGTTCGATTCCAGTCAAAGCCATGTACCTTGGTTGTGAGCACATCCTCAGTGGGGTGTGCAGGACGCAGCTGATCAATGTTTCTCTCTCTTCGACGTTTCTAACTCTACCCCTCTCCTTTCTCTCTGTAAAAAATCAATAAAATATACTTTAAAAAAATTTTTGTCTTAGAAATTTTTACACATTATTGATAATAGCTACAAAGGTGAACACCTAAATTTATATGAATAAAATGTGCATTTAACTTATGATAAATTCTTAAAAGAGAATCTAATCTAATAAAAGAGTAATATGCAAATTGACCCTTACTTCCTTATACCTAAGCCACACCCACCAGCCAAGCCACGCCCCAGCCAATCATAGTGGTCATATGCAAATTAACCCAGCCAAGATGGCCACTGGCAGTCACGGAGCTAGAGCAAACAGGAGGCTTCTGTTGCACCAGTGATGGAGGAAACTGCCTGCCTAGGCCAGCTGGGCCTCTGCTCAAGGCAACAATGTTTCAATTATAGAAGATAAATAAACCCCAGAACCTGATTCCAGCCAGCCTCACTGGGATGCTGGGTCAATGGGAGCTGTGGGCAGCCTGAAAACAGCCCTCAGCCCCTCACCCAGGCTGGCCAGGCATGCCAGCAAGTGGACATTCCCCGAGGGGTCCCAGACTGTGAGAGGGCACAGGGCGGGCTGAGGGAACCCCCGAGTGCACAAATTTTTGTGCACCAGGCCCCTAGTATTATATAATAACTAGAGAGATGCCCAGTGCATGACATTCATGCACTGGGGAGGGCCCTCAGCCCAGCCTGCACCCTCTCACAGTCTGGGACCCCTTCGGGGGGATGACTATCAGCTTAAGCCAGCAGTCGGACATTCCCCCCAAGGGGTCCTTAGTGCTGCCACAGAGGCAGAAGAGGCTCCCACTACCACCGTTGCTCTTGCCAGCCATAAGCCCGGCTTCTGGCTGAGCAGTGCTCCTCCTATGGGAGCGCACTGACCACCAGGGGCAGCTCCTGTGTTGAGTGCCTGCCCCCTAGTGGTCTGTGTGCATCAAAGCAACCGGTCATTCTGCCACTTGATTTGCATGTCAGCCTTTTATTATCCTATATAATCCTGTATAATAAAAGCCTAATATGTTAAGTGTCCGGTCGTCCAGTCAGTCGTTCAACCAATCAAAACGTAATATGCCAACGATATGCTAAGACCACTCAATCACTTGCTATGACGTGCACTGATCACTAGAGAACTATGCTTGGACTGGCAGGTTACCTTGCTGCGGGGGTCCAGCCAATCGGACTGAGCAAGACAGGTCAGACATTCCCTGGAGCCCACATGTAGTCCCTTTCCAGCTGGCCAACCTCCCACATCCCTCCCTGGCACCGATCAATCATGCACCGTTGGGGTCCCTTGGTCTGTCCTGTGCCCTCTCACAATCCAGAACCCCTCAGGGGATATCAGAGAGCTGGTTTTGGCCTGATCCCACAGGCCAGGCTGAGGGATCCCATTGAGCCTCTAGTGTAGGATAAAAACAAATGAACTACTGCTTAATCTAAGAGCATAGTGGAATCTCTCAAAAATACTATGGAATGAAAGAGGTCAATTATAAAGGGATCCATATTACACAATTCCTTTTTTTTTAAAGTTTAAAAATAGGTAAAATAATTATCTTTGGTTTTAGAAGTTAAGATAATGTCACCTGGCCTGTCCAGGGCATAGTAAAGTTGAAGAGACCGGATGCTGCTGGTGTTGATACTATTTTACAGGCTAGTGGCTAAAATAATGGGTTAATTTTGTGACAATCATTTGCTATCTCCATTTAGGATCTGTGAACCTTATTGTGTGTTTCACATCAATATGAATGTTTTAAACAAGAATAAGTATTGAAAAGAATGTGTACATTAAGGATACCTGTTCAATGGTGCTAAAAGAGTCTTGCATGCTGCTAGTCAGAGCTGCTCTGCTCCAACACACCTTCCCAACCCAGGTTCTTTTTTTAAAATATATTTTATTGATTTGTTACAGAGAGGAAGGGAGAGGGGTAGAGAGTTAGAAACATTGATGAGAGAGAAACATCGATCAGCTGCCTCCTGCACATCTCCTTCTGGGAATGTGCCCGCAACCAAGGTACATGCCCTTGACCGGAATCGAACCTGGGACCCTCCAGTCCACAGGCTGATGCTCTATCCACTGAGCCAAACCAGTCAGGGCCAACCCCAGGTTCTTGCTCATGCAGAGCCTTGCTTTTCTTCACACTTTAAAAGATCTGAAATTCAGAAAAGTGATTTGAGCTGATATTTGGAATTTCTTTCCTTCCTGGAGATATGACTGGGTGCTGTGTATATGAATATTTCTTAGAGGAAGACATAGGCTGCATAGATTATTCACAGGAAAGGTTTTTTGAGTTTTTAAATCTTTGCTGTTTTCTGTCTCTTTTTTATGATTCTTTTGAAAAACTCATGTATATTTCATACGTGTTAACTTTTCTCTCTCTATGCATAAAATTTTCTCACTTGCAAACTTATTTCTCTCTCTGCCTCCCATTTTCCCCTCCTTCAAGACTATCTTTCTTTGAAAGTACTGTACTATTATTTTTCTTTTTCATAAACAAAGATCCCAGTCTTCCTAAACCTATTACTATTTTAGTATGGACATTAACATTTCTAATTTAGTCCCTCTAGGTCTCTAACCCTCCTTTTTCATTCTTAAAATTCACTTTCTCTTTATTGGGTGCTGGTTTATCTGCTAATTAATCTTCCATTATGCATAATTTTATTTCTAACAGCTTTCACTTCCTTATGGAAGGGAAGGTCTGGATATGTAGGAAAGAAACTATTTCCCTAGGTCTTCCAATTATGCATGAAAATCTCCTGTCACACACACTTGTGGCAAGCTGTGCTGGTAATATGGCCATTTTCACTTCATTCCTAGAAATTATCCTAATATTTCACTTTGAATTATTAAAATCTACAAGCCTACCAGTTATTTTATTTCTTCTTTAATTTGAATTCTAAATTACATTTTCCCTCTAAAATATTACAACATCCTAGTCACCTTAAGTTATTTTTATAAGTTTAATAATAGGTAAATTTGCTTTTTGTTTTACTTGTTACTGATATACTTTTTAAAGTTTTTTAAATTAATATACTTTTTATTGTTGATAGTATTATAGATATCTTCCCCCCATTTTCTTAATGAAATTTATACTGTTTCATGCCTTAACAAAAATTCTTCATTATTTACTCAGTATGTCTGTCACACACGCACACACACACACACACACACAGAGAGAGAGAGAGAAAACAATAGGATTTGTGTTCCTGCTTGTTTTAATACTGCCTACCATGTTCAGCTGGTTGTATTTTTATACACACAGCTTAGTCAGTATTTTTGTGCTGTAAACTATCACCTACCTTTTTGAATTTGTATGATTATTAGGGTAATAATTCACCTCTGACATATTTGTTATATGGCCACTCAATTCTGATTTTGACTCTGATATATTTTATTGTTCTCTGCAAGTTTATGACTTTTAATAAAGGCATCTCCAGTTACTATCTTTTTCATTTCTGTCTGATGTATTTTCATGTCCCATTTTGCATTCTTCCCCCCCTGGAAGTCTCAGTGTTACATTCCTTCTCTTTACTACCACCTTCTTTTTTTGTGGAATTATAGAACAGAACTAAAACAGCTTCCAGACAATATCCTGCTTCTCTTTCCTTTTAAAATCTCAGTAGTTTCAGCAGTGAGCTTGTTGTTTTTATTCTTTGTTATTTCTTTCCTCCCTCTGATTTTCCTTCTGGTGAATAGGCTTCATTTATTTTTTATACACAATTATTCTGAAATATGTTCTTTTTCACACATTTGCCTTAATATGTTATTTGCATATTTCCAATGTTATCTAAATATATATCTGCATTGTTATTTTGTAGCCCAGGAAAACAGAATTGGAATCCTGCCTCTACAAATTAAAATTACTGTTACTTTTTTTGTTTTTTATTTAATTCACTGGAGTCACATTGGTTAATAAAATTATATAGATTTCAGGTGTACAGCTCAAAAACATTGGTATGTTGTATTTTGTTTGAAACACCACAACTCGAGTTACGCTAAGTGAAATAAGCCAGTAAGAGAAAGACAAATACCATATGATTTCACTCATATGTGGAATAGAATAAACAAAGTAAACTAACAACACAGAGACAGATTCATACTCAGTCTTTTAATAAGTAATTTATTTGTCTTAATTACACTGTCTTCAAAAGTGAGATAATAATGAGACAGTATAAAGATAGATAGATAGATAGATAGATAGATAGATAGATAGATAGATGATAGATAGAGGTGGGATCACCATGAGAAGGAAAGTAAAACCCAAGAACTCAACTAGGTAAAGTTACAAAGACACTCCAACGGAGTGGGGGAAAAAGGATGAGCACACGAGGCATGAACTTTAAAATGTATGAATATTGCTAAGACAGGCAACTTGCAGATAACCAATCAGGAGTTATCAGGCTGTCTTCATCCTCTAAATTAAAAGTGCAAGAGCTTCCTTTTTACCCTCTCTCTCCAGCACAGTGTACAATGCATACTGGCCATTCCTGTTGTGGGTGAAACAAGAAATGGGACTCAAAAAACCCACATTTTTTGGTTTCAATAACAGCACTTTCATAAGTAGATGATGTTATATGATGATTAAATATGTTAACATGTATGAGTACATAGCACAGTATCTAGCATTAATTAGAACTTTAACAATGTGAGTTCTCTTTCACTGGTAATACTTCAACTCACTCATTTTATCTATATACTAGAGGCCCAGTGCACAAAAATTTGTGCACTCAGGGGAGGGGGGGTGCCTCTGTTCTGCCCCCCCCCCCTGTGCCCTTTCGCAATCTGGGACCCCTCGGGGATGTCCAACATCTGGCTTAGGCCTGCTCCCCAGAGGATCAGGCCTACACTGGCAGTCAGACATCCCTCTGGCAGCCCAGGAGCCCTTGGGGGATGTCCATTTGCCAGCGGGGAGCAGGACTAAGCTGCAGTCAGACATCCTTAGCGCTGCTGAGGAGGCGGGAGAGACTCCCACCACCACTGCTGTGCTGGCAGCTGGCAGCCTGGCTTGTGGCTGAGCAGAGCTCCCCCTGTGGGAGCACACTGACCACCAGGGGGCAGCTCCTTCATTGAGCATCTTCCCCCTGGTGGTCAATGTGTGTCATAGTGACCAGTCATTCCCAGTTAGCTGTTAGGGTCAATTTGCATAATAGAGGCCTGGTGCATGGGTGGGGGCCGGCTGGTTTTCCCTAAAGGGTGTCCCGGATCAGGGTGGGGATCCCGCTGGGGTTACTGGCCAGCCTAGATGAGGGGCTAAGGGCCATTTAGAGGCTGGCCAGATCCCCTTTAGGGAGGGAGGTCCTGCTGGGGTGCCTGGCCAGCCTGGGTGAGGTTCTGATGGCTGTTTGCAGGCTAACCACAGCCCCTTCAGGGTGGGGGTCCCCGCTGGTGTACCTGGCCAGCCTGGGTGGGTGCAGGGCTGATGCCCATTTTCAGGCTGGCCACAGCCCCTTCAAGGTGGGGGTCCATGCTGTGGTGCCTGTTCAGCCTGGGTGAGGGGATGATGGCTGTTTGTAGGCTGTCCAAGGCCCCCAGCGACCCAAGCTCCAGTGAGACTGGCTGGAAGCAGGTATCTGGGATTTATTTATCTTCTATAATTGAAACTTTGTTGCCTTGAGTGGAGGCCACAGCTGGCCTAGGCAGGCAGGAAGCTTGGCTTCCTCCATCGCTGAGGCAACCAAGCCTCTTGCTTGCTCCAGCTCTGTGACTTCCATAATTGAAACTTTGTTGCCTTGAGCAGAGGCCACAGTTGGCCTAGGCAGGCAGAAACAAAACCTCCTGCTTGCTCAAGCTCCATAATTGTCAGCCACCATCTTGGCTGTGTTAATTTGCATATAGTCACTCTGATTGGATGGTGGGTGTGTCTTAGGTATAATGGAGTGACACTAATTTGCATGTTTCTCTCTTATTAGACTAGAGCCCCAGTGTGCCAGCTGAGGGGGAAAGATGGGGAGGTTGGGGATGTTCACTTGCCAGTGGAAAGCAGTCCTAAGCTGCAGTTGGACATCTTTAGTGCTGCTGAGGAGGAAGGAGAGGCTCCCACCACCACCTCTGTACTGGCAGCTGGCAGCCTAGCTTGTGGCTGAGCAGAGCTCACCCTGTGGGAGTGCAATGACCACCAGGGGCAGCTCCTACATTGAGTGTCTGCCCCTTGGTGGTGAGTGTGTGTCATAATGACCAGTCATTCCCAGTTGTTCTACTATTAGGGTCAATTTGCATATTACCCTTTTATTATATAGGATAGAGGCCTGGTGCATGGGTGAGGGCCAGCTGGTTTGCCCTGAAGGGTGTCCCAGATCAGGCTGGGGGTCCCACTGGGGTGCCTGGCCAGCATGGTTGAGTGGCTGTTGGCTGTTTGCAGGCTGGTCACAGCTCCTTCAGGGTGGGGGTTCCTGCTGGGGTGCCTGGGCAGCCTGGGTGAGGGGCTGATGGCTGTTTGCAGGCTGGGCACAGTTCCCAGGGACCCAGTTCCCAGCAAGGCTGGCTGGAAGCAGGTATCTGGTGTTTATTTATCTTCTATAATTGAAACTGTTATCTTGAGCAGAGGCCACAGCCAGCCTAGGCAGGCTGGGAAACTTAGCTTCCTCCATCATGAGGGCAAGCAAATCTCTTGTTTGCTCTGGCTCTGTGACTGCCAGCCACCATCTTTGTTGGTTTAATTTGCATATAGTCACTCTTATTGGTTGGTGGGTGACACCAATTAGCATATTACTTTTATTAGATTAGATTATTGAATAATACAAACATGTAATACTTTAAAAAGAAGACATATGTACAATTCTTTGTGATATTTTAAGCAATAAAACAAAATTTTAAAAAAATTCAAATGTTTATGAGTTTGCTAAAATTTAAAATAAGCCTGTATTTCTATCCCAGTTCCCTTAATGAGCAATAACGCTTAGGAGTTCCTTTTGTATCACAACAGAGATAATTTATATGTACATACATATTTATATTCACTTTTGTTTCTTACAAAACTATATAAATATATGTATGTAATATATGTATGAATGTATGGTATGTATATATCATGTGTGTTATATATTTTAATACTTGATAGCATGTGTGCTATGTATGATAATATATTTGAAAGCTCTGCTTTTTTAAATGTAGGAACAAATATTTCCAAATATTTTTATAGACATACCATGCTAACCTAATCTAATATCAGAAAGTGGCTTAGAGGTCAGGATTTAGGCTTAAGTTATATTAAAACTTTCATATGCACATTTCAGGGATGATTTTGGTAAGTTTAACTTTAACCTATATTAGTAAATATAAAACCAACATAATCAGACAAAATACCCTTTATTTTCACAGAATATCCTAGAAAAGTGTAATAAACAAATATACAAAGCATGCTAAAAAAACCACCACATAAAAAAGTTAAATCTCAGAATACAGCATTATTAAATCATCCTTTCCCCAGTTCTTATAAATATACAAGCACGCTGCTCATAACATTTTTGTAGTAGTAGATCTGGTAATCATTTAAATTTTCAGAAACAGGAAAGTACATAAATAAAGCCTAAGGTATTTATATTATAGGTACCATAAAACCATTATAAGAATGAAATAGATGTTACATAATGAAAAAGAAAAGGATACTGGGGAAAGCAGATACCACTATTGTAAAAGAAAATAGATTAGATTGATATACAGATGGATGGGAAAGCAATATATATATATATATATATATATATATATATATATATATATATATATATACATATACACACAGATCTCAATTCATTTATTAAAAAATATCCCAAAGACTATACCTCCCAACTGCTAATGTTTGCCATCTGGATACAGTGGGAAATCATCTGAAGTCAATGGGAAATGGGCTTGGGGATGAGGAATATTATCAATTTTCATTTATGTATTACTTAGGATGTTTATGATATTATAATATCTAGAAGAACCACTATATTTTGAGCTTTTTCTTATACCCTTTCATACCTTTTTTCTCATGCTCCTGGTTATCATTTTTAAAAAATGATGCATCATTAAGTTCACACCTCTTTTCTGTGCAATATTTCACTTTTTCCTCACTCTGCAATGATTCCTCATCCCTTATCATGATCAAGTACACAATTGGAGCTGATAATTACCTAATATTTCACTGTGAAAATAGAAACTGTCAGATAGAAACATTTCAATCTTCTCAGAGCTGAGTCTATGAAAACACCAATGCCTGTTTCTGTTTTTTTCCTTTCTTCTTTACAATTTCGGTGGAAGAAGCAGCCCTTATCTTTTCAATGATCAGTCCCTTCCTCCATGTGTGAACTGAATTCTCTCTCACCTTATTAAGAATTTTTACCTCAATTATCCTTTCTTGATCCTTTATCAAACATCTCATCCTCATAAAGACTTTCCCAGAAAAATACTGAACCCTTTCAAGATGACATGACTTTCCTTCATGGGAAAATTTTAACTACCTCTAAAACATAGCTGGGCAAGAATGAAGCTGTCTCTCTGGCTTTCTCATTCTTTCTCATACAAACACTTTCCCTTTTCACTCAGAGTCTTCTTATGCCAATTCTTGTTGCTACACATATCTCACAGAATGAAAATTTTCTAAAATAGCCATTTACAAGAGTTTCCTATTGAGATGATAGGGTTGGGCAGATAAGCCTTCATGCCAAGATATCCTTTCCTAGTCAATGGCTGTTCCTTCTGTTGTCACACTAACATATTCTCCCATTGGTATCTGGCATATCTGAGAGGTCACACCTCTCATGCTTCTCAGAAGTTGTCAGGTTTAGGAGGTGTTGTATTGCCAGCTATGACCTGCTTCAGTTCCCTCCAAAGGCAGTGTCCCCAAATGGCGAAGCCTGTGACTTCGAAAGTGATAAACTTTATTTAAGATGGTATATTTCTTTGCTGGTGATTTCTCTATTCTTCTTAGAGCTTCCTTATACATTTTTGTACTTGCTCTCTTCAGATTCCACAGTTTTAAAGCACTATTTAATCTTAGCCCAAATCATAGCAATCACATCCAGAGTGATTTCCTCTTATTCAAAACTTTCAAAGATCTGCCATCAAGAGAACCCTCTGTATAGGTCTTACTTCTTTGCTATATTATTGTAACTTTAGTGGAACTTGCTGCATACTCTGACTACCTAAATTTCTTTGGGGAATACATATCCTATCTAATAAAAGGGTAATATATAAACTAACCATCACTCCATCACAAAGATGGCAGCGCCCATAGCCACAATATGGCAGTGTCCAGTCCTCTCAGCCCCGCTGGAGTCTCCCAGTCCTGGGGTGGGGGGGTCAGCCTTTGAGAGGGACAGCATGAGTGGCCTGGTGGAATGCTTGCTTCATCACCGCAAATACAAGATAAGTGTTCCACTCCGGCCATGGAGGGCCTCTGGGCAGGAGGCACAGAGTGGCATTGGGGGTGGGGGAATGCTTGCCTCGTCACCAAGGCAATGAGGCAAGTGTTCTGCACCCGGCTGTGGAGAGCCTCTGGGCAGCAAGCGCAGAGCAGCCAGCCCCTGCAGAGAGCCACTGGCGCATGAATTCATGCGCAGGGTTACTAGTATTATATATATCTAATCTAATAAAAGAGAAACATGCAGCCCTAACTGGTTTGGCTCAGTGGATAGAGCATTGGCCTTCAGACTGAAAGGTCCCGGGTTCGATTCCTGTCAAGGGCATGTACATTGGTTGTGGGCACATCCCCAGCAGGGGGTGTGCAGGAGGCAGCTGATTGATGATTCTCTCTCATCGATGTTTCTGTCTATCCCTCTCCCTTTCTCTCTGTAAAAAATCAATAAAATATATTTTTTAAAAAAGAGAAACATGCAAATTGGTGTCACTCCACTATTCCCCAAGCCATGTCCACTAGCCAATCAGAGTGACTATATGCAAATTAACCCAACCAAGACGGTGACTGGCAGCCACAGAGCTAGAGCAAGCAGGAGGCTTGGTTGCCCCTGTGATGGAGGAAGCCAAGCTTTCCCCCTACCTTGGCTGGCTTTGGCCTCTGCTCAAGGCAACAAAGTTTCAATTATGGAAGATAAATAAATCCCAGATACCTGCTTACAGCCAGCCTTGCTGGGAGCTTGGGGCTTGTGTTGCTGGGGGCCGTGGCCAGCCTGCAAACAGCCATCAGCCACTCACCCAGGCTGGCCAGGCACCCCAGCAAGACCTCCCTCCCTTGAAGGGGGTGTGGCCAGCCTGAAAACGGTTCTCAGCCCCTCACCCAGGCTGGCCAGGAACTCCAGCAGGGACCCTCACCCTGATGGGGATATGGCTAGTCTTAAAACGGCCATTAGCCCCTCACCTAGGCTGGCCAGGACCTCCAGCGGGACCCCCACCCTAATCTGGGACACCCTTCAGGGAAAACAAGCTGTGCCCCATCTGTGCACCAGGCCTCTATCTTATATAATAAAAGAGTAATATACAAATTGACCCTAACAGCAGAATGACTGGGAATGACTGGTCACTATGATACAAACTGACCATCAAGGGGCAGATGCTCAATGCAGGAGCTGCCCCCTGGTGCTCAATGTGCTCCCACAGGGTGAGCTCTGCTCAGCCACAAGCCAGGCTGACAGCGGATAGCACAGTAGTGGTGGCGGGGGACTCCCACCTCATCAGCGCTAAAGATGTCAAACTGCAGCTTAGGCTTGTTCCCCACTGACAAGTGGACATTCCACAAGGGCTCCCGGGCTGCCAGAGGGATGTCTGACTGCCAGCTTAGGCCGGATCCCCCAGGGAGTGAGCCTAAGCCAGCAGGTGGACATCCCCTAAGGGGCCCCAGAATGTGAGAGGGCACAGGCTGGGCTGGGCTGAGGGAACCCCCCCCCCACCAAGTGCACAAATTTTTGTGCTCTGGGCCTCTAGTATACACACACATACACACACACACACTGAGTGGCCAGATTAGTATGACCACCTGATGTTTGTAGGCAAATTAGCTATAATTTCATGCTGAAGTTGCTAGAGGGCCAGACCATTATAAACAGGGAAGTAGGTTGTTTACAACAGTAGAAGTGATTTCTTTCTGAAGATATGGGTAAACAATGCATCATAACAGCCTTTGAACATGAGATATATATAAATCTGAGTGGCCAGATTATTGTGACCACCCTATCAGTGCTTTGTTGGGCGACCTTTTGCCTTCAATACTGTGGTGATTCTTCTTGGCATTGACTCCACGAGATGTTGAAAGGTGATGCAAGGAATTTGACACCATGCCTGATGAATAGCACTGTCCAGTTCTGTGAGATGTGATGGATGTGGAACCAGCTGCCTGATGGCTCTTTTAACTTCCTCCCACAAATGCTCAATTGGATTGAGATCTGGTGATTGTGGGGGCCACCTAAGCAAGGTACAGTCTCCCTCATGTTCTTGAAACCACTCCTGCACAATACAATCATCAAAGCATGGCACATTGTCTTGTTGGAAGAAGCCATTTCCATTGGGATACACCATCAACATGATAGGATGAACTTGATCAGCAATGATATTTAAGATATGTTGTGCTATTCAGACGTTGTTCCACACAAATTAAAGGGCCCAAATTATGACAGGAAAACATGCCCCAAACCATAACACTGCCCCACCAGCTTGAAGGGTTGTACTCATGTGGGGTGCATGCTTTCATGCTGTTTCCACCAAATTCTCACTCTGCCATCTGCATGATGCAACTGGAAACATGGTTCATCAACCACATGACTTTTTCCAATGCTTGACTGTCCAATCCTTGTGTTCCAGTGCGAATTGGAGATGTTTTACCTTGGTAACTGCAGACAGCAAAGGTGTTCGAACAGGCCTTTGGCTTTCATATCTCATACAATGCAGTGTACGGCTAATTTGCCTACAACCGTCAGGTGGTCATAATAATCTGGTCACTCACGTTCAAATATCTCCCACATTCAAAGGCTATTAAATCACGTGGTTTAGCCATATCTTCAGGAAAAAAATCACTTCTATTGTCATGGTAAACAACCTGCTTCCCTATTTATAATGGTCTGGTTCTCTAGCAACTTCAGCATGAAATTATAGCTAATTTGCCTACAAACGTCAGGTGGTCATAATAATCTGTCCACTCAGAGTCAGAGTGTGTGTGTGTGTGTGTGTGTGTGTGTGTGTGTGTATTTATAATTTGAGCCCTGGCTAATGCTAATGTGGCTTATTTGCTTGGCTGTCATCCTGTGTTCCTGACAGACTGCCCAGTTCAATTCCTGGTCAGAGCACATGCCCAGGTTTCCAGCTTTATCCTCAGTAGGGGGCATGCATGAGGTAGCTGATCACATGGATGCTTCTCTTCTTCCCTCTCCCCTCCCC